>JBBPCW010095040.1:0-17609 GCA_037974425.1 Phenacogrammus interruptus
CCTAATGCAGAGCATAGCTGGCAGTAACAAAAGAGAATCCGGCCACACACACACACACACACACACACACACACACACACACACACACACACACAATGAGCAAAGGGGACAATCTTTGTAGTTTTAGCTCGTGTGGTATCTACTCTAACGACTTTAACGGTCAGAGTTCTCGTTTAGAACCAGACGGGATTAAAACATAGGCATACCGGGCGCGGAATCCTGTCAGTTGCTAGAATCCCCCCACCCCCATAAACAGACCTGGCGTGAAATCACGTTAGCACAATATTCTGTGGCCCCCACACCCCCAGTGACTTTAGTATCTGGCCCACTTGCTATTGTAATTGAATAGCCCTGTGCTAAAGAATGCAGAGCAAGTAGTATTCCAGGATCAGGATTACTAAACATTTATACTGTAAATGTTTTGTAATCCTTCCAAAACGGGGCTCACCTTGATGATGGAAAAGAGTGATTTGGTGTAATCCTCAGAATGATCAAGGACATGATCTGTTAAAGGAATCAGTGGAAAGATTTCATGTGAAATGATCACTTTAGAGATCAGAAGGTGTTTTATCTGTCTTGTCTCTCAAATTCCTTTTCCATGTGACCTAGATGATTCTTTCTACAGGAACATGTCTTCTCCTCCAGCCTAACTAAATAGCATATGTTTGGCTACACAGCAATAGAAGCAATTTTTAATGCAAAACATGTGACACAAGTGTGCAAACTATAAGCTTAATATGTCAAATATGTCAAAACGAAGCAGTGTTGTCACTTACGCAGTAGCTGTCTCATGACTGTACAGATGGCCTCTCTGTAGTTTGGTCTGGACATGTCTGACAAAGAGAATGAAACAGTGAGCAACAAAGTCAGTCATTACTTTTAGTAATCAGGTCCTAATGTGTCAAAGAAGGATTATCACAGGCTGACTGCTGTTCTTACCATATTCCACACCAGTGTACAGCTTTGTCTCTTGGAGTTGCACCATACTGTGGATGCTAATGGGAAAAAAACAGGATTGCATTCTAGTGTTACTGTAAACAAATAAAATCTGTCCTAACAAGCGCTTACCAGGTGGATATATTTGTGTGAGATACTCACAGCTCTGGCACTGGCTCTCCACGCAGTTGAGGCAGAAGGCTGCCTGCTCCCAGAAGGCAATGATGAATGATGGCCAAACTCTGCAGAATATCATCCCTGATGACAAGACTCAAGATCAGTGCCCAATGACACATCTACATTGCTCCATACACAAACTGTCTGCTCTTCCTACCTTATACCTATGTAGTGGGGCAAGTATACCCTCTACTCTCTAATATATCAGTCACCTTCCACTTCATTCATCACTGACCAGTTTCTGTACTCAGGACTGCTGCTAACCGCATATTCTGTAGTGACACGATAATATGATGATAAACAGAGACATGTACTATGACTTGATTTCTGCTTTCCTATCAAATTTAATTTTGCTCATCTCATGTGATCCCATTTAGCTTAGTTATTATTAAAGGATATGCAAGTTTACATTCCAACACAAGTAAAATAACTTCTTGATATGTATGCACTCAAAATTATACATATTTTCTACACGTTTTGATGACTTTTCCACAAAACCCCTCAGTCCAAGAGGCTGCATGAATGAAAGGCCCTGACTAGCAGTTAATTGGTGCAGCTGGTAGCCCAGTGGTTAGGGCATTCATCCTGAGACCAGAAAGTCCGGGTTCGATCCCCAAGACCGCTAGGCACCACTGAGGGACCCTGAGCAAGGTACCGTCCCACACACTGCTCCCCGGGCGCCGTATTCCTGGCTGCCCCCTGCTTCACTTGGTGAATGGGTTAAATGCAGAGGAAGAATTTTGTGCTGTTCACACTGTGTGCAGTGGTGTGTTCACGTATGACAAATGGTCACATTCACTTCACTTAGCAGCAGTGGCTGTACTGTGAAATAGCAGCTATCTTCACTAAATGTGTTAAAAATGTGGCTTATTAAAAAAGTCTGACATCCAAAGCAGACTGGAGAGAGAAGTAGAGTATGTATTTCTAATCATAGGTCATATCATGGTTGAGTTGCTAAAGAGCTGCCAGACGTTTGCAATATTTTTTATGTTTAAATACACGTAATTAAAACCAAAGTTGATTATCCTGTTTCCAGTGACGGCATATTCTGGTATTTAGTGACCCTGGTGTGCGACTAAGAGCTGCAGCGGAGGTCCACTCTAGTGGACATATTCCTCATTCAAATGTGAATTTTTAATTTGAGTCAGTGATTATTTGAATGCTGAATGTCCTTCAGCTTTCCCTGTTTCATTATTGATCACATTACAGTTATATCCCAAAACCTAAGTTTGCCCTTTATTCTGCTTCACAATTTTAAATCACAATTGCTGCTACAAACCTATTTGTGCATCCAGCCGCTGCCAGGGGTCAATGGGCCAGAGGCTTTTGGAATGAACCATTAATGGAACCATGATTAGATAGGCTAAGTGGGAGACAGCTGCTCATTTAAACCCACAGAGGCGAAGAGGAAATGAGGTCCAGACTATAAATGGATAGTTCTGGTTCTAAAATCTGATTGGTTGAGCCTTTCAGAGCTGTCGTAAAATACACAGTATATACATACATCACTGCATGCACCAATTAACTTCTGCAGATAAACTGAAAAATAAGGTGCTTGGCAGCCTTTTGGTAGTATTTCTTGACGGAAGACATATTTTATTTGATATTAACTTGAAACTTTGCATTTTCAAAAAGAAATAATGAATGAAATGTAATTTAATATAATATTTTTACCTACATAGCATACAATAACCACAGTGACGTCACAATAACACACAACCGCTCATGCATTATTTATGGAGTACCTGCACATCTCCTGAACTCCCTGAGTGTGTTGTTGTAGTCGTCTTAGTTCAGGCTGCAGTATCAGGTCCAGAGTGTTAAACACAAAGGCTTTCTCTTCCTCACTGGGTGTGTGCCACTGAATGGCCAAGTTCAACAGGTCCCCAGGCCGGCCCCAGTCCTGCAAAAGAACCGTATCAGCAGTTTAATAATCAATTTTAAATGAAATTCTATTCAGGAGACTTTCAGTTGTTCTGCAGAAATCTGCAAGGACATTTTTCCATAAATTTTAAACCTCCAGTTCAGTCATAAAATTAGCATTTTACAGGATAACTGAATAAAATTAGAAGGGCATAAAAGCCCAATACACTGGTGGTTGTGACGGCTCGGCCACTGGTTTTAGTTTTTGTTTTGGGACTTCTATTTTGATATTCGTGTATGGTTTGTGTTTCCAGCTGTCTCGTGTTTAGTTTAACTGATTATGTTGTGTGATTGGTTTCTGTCTGTGTCCTGTGTGTATTTAGTTCAGTCCGTATGGACCGTGGGTATCGGTCCATCGCCTCATTATTCCTTAGTTCATGTTATCCTGTTCTTGTCTGTAGCAGCCCTTGAGCCAGTTTGTTTTATTTTGGTTTGTAAATAAAGAGCACTAGTATGGATGTCTGCCTGCCTCGTGCCTGGTTCCTAAGAGGTGAATCACAGGAGTGGGTTAACCCCCACTTCCGTGACAGTGGTTGTTGTTTCTAGGCTCTTCATAAGTGGTCCTTCTTTTTTTTCGGATACATTTTTAATTATACGTTCTAGGAACATTGCTATATCGTAATATTACACACTTCAACATGCATATTGCTTAGCTAAACTTGCTGAGGCAAAGAAAATGATGATCAGTCTAGGAGCACTGCTTCAGGACCTTGTGTGGCCTAGAAGAGCAGAGACATTAATCCAGCCACTCTATCCCACATGGAGGCTTAATAGGATCAGCGTAGTGGCCGGTCACACGCATACACATCTATACAAAACACACACACTGGCTGGTCAAGCATAGTTGCATAATGGCTGGCTGCATAGCCTGTTAGCTCAACGATCCCTGTCGTCTTTAACGCCCATTTTTAAGACATTGACACGACAGGCTAATTTTAAGACAAATTTGAAACAACGACCGACAGACACTTGTATGCCAGGCTTAGGGACTGGCCTGTGAGCTATGCATGCTAATTTGTTGGGTTTAATATGCATGAACCATCTAGACTCAAAGGTTTAGATGTCTGAGAAGGAGGGTTTAGTTAATTATGTTGATGAGTACATTAAATACATCATTGAACAAACATGTAGAGCCAAAATCATATTAGTGTCTCAAGGCAAGTTGAAATTCTGACAGCTGTAGTGATTTTAGCACTCAATTTACTTACAGGAATACAAAAAATACTCAACATGTCACATCAGTACACTTCAAAAGACTGAAAAGGCTTATTAACACATCTTCCAAACGTTTAGGGTGTTGTTTATGAGCTGTGCACAAATGACTTGAACCCTTTTGGATTAAACCTGTGTTTAAAGCTAACCTTGATGGGCAGGTGCTGGTGATGCGACTGCTTGAAGCCGCCAGGCACGCTGCAGTACTCTGTGGGATAGATGAGGGCTGGGGAGCGCAGTGTGTGGTACAGCAGGTTGCAGGCTAGACTGTAGCCCTGTTTACACTTCAGGTGCAGAGTTAGCTGAAGAATCTGCACCAGCTGACCGCTATAGGGCAAAAGCTTATCCCCATCCACCCGAGTAACCTACAAAGGCAAGAGGGAGGGAGAGAGGGAGATGAAAATCATTTTTATTCACCAAGAAGATGCAGTTGTTTGTTCATAGTTAGGAAATGACAAAATATGTTTTTTTAAGAACATAAAACTTAAACAGAATTTTAAGTTCTACTTGTAGATTTTATGAACTGCAAGAATTTCTTAAATAAAAAACAATAATCTTTCACAATTGTGTAGCCTTATGGAAAAGTTATGGCGCCCCTGGTTAAAAGACATGCTTCGGTTGAATTTCTTAGAGAAAAAAGAACACCGTTATGTGTACCTCTGCTAAGTACACATTAGAACACAATGCATTAATTATTGATTTACTGCACTAAACATTTTGTTAAAAATAAATAAATGAATAAAACATTAAATGTGGCATTAAATGTGTGAAAAAGTCATAGGAATTTACATAGTGACTTTTACAGGAGTATAAAAGTTATATTTTATATGTGATGTTTTTTTTCATGCAGTTTGACTGCCGGTGTTCAAACTTTTGCATATGACTATATGGTATTGCCATCAGTAAAATGATCTTATAGATTTTCCGGCGCCTGCGCTGCTGCGTCGTTCGGAGGGGATTCTCGGCGGCTGGTCCGTGCGTGTTGACTGGCGCCTGGACTCGGTCGAGGTGGAGTATGTTCCGGAGCGCTGCTGTTCGTCACTTGTTGACAGTGAGGGTCGGCCACTGTGTTTGCTCCGTTGGCAGGACGGGAGCACCGCCTCGGCTCATGGCAACTTGGACACCACTCAAGGCAACGTGGACTGGCCTGCTGTTCGGCCGGTGTGCGGTTCCCTGGCACCGCCTCAGCTCTGGTACTCACTGCCCCTGTGTCTCTACTATCCACTGTTTTCTTCTCATAAATCCTTCTATGAAATGTATCTTACTGTCTATGTTGTATTCTGTCGTTTTGTGAATGTTTTTTGTATTTTTGTATTTTGACAGCAGCCAAATGTTTTCTGTGCAGGCAAATGCCTGTTTATTAATGTATGTTTTGTTCCTTGACTGTTTATTGCGCAGCGTCCTTGAGCTCTGGAAAGGCACTATATAAAATAAACGTATTATTATTATTATTATTATTATTATTATTATAGATGTATCTGCAACAAAATTATTTTTAGTGTTAATGTAAACTGAGTAATTCCAAATTTTTCAGTCATAATATAACGGTATATATATATATACTTTTGAAAAACTGACCTCAGATAACAGCTGTAGGTTCCACAGTAAATCTTTATCCAACTCCTCCTCGTTTAGCACCTCCTCATCTGGAAACACACACAGTGTTAAAGAGGGACTGACCAGACTCACATCTACATAACAGTGCACATGCAAACGTGCACGCTCACACACGCACACGCACTTACTGGTTGTGATCTGAATTATGGCATTATAGCAGTGTGGCACAAAAAGCTTGAGAGACTCTGCTGGGTGACACTGAGGAAAGGATACAGTTGACAACAATTAGAGCAAAATATCAAATGACCTGAAAACAGCAGAAGACGTTACAGTGTAGTTCTATTTGTTAGCTACATCAGCCTTGTTGCTACAGTGCAAATCTTAAAAGGGAAATAGTGTATAAATGTGTTTTTGTCTTATATTTTCAATAATGGTGGGGGCCTGCCACACTGAAGACAACAATCTCATCAAAAACATTCACAAATATTGACAGAATGTGAAAGAAGGGTAGCAGCTCTTCAAAGCAGTTGAAGTGTCGGACTACAGCACATATTATTCAAGTTGGGAAGGAATACCTTAGCAGCTGCTCGACACATGTCTGCCATCATTCTCCCGGCTACGTGAGTCTCAAAGATATTGGTGGTGGCGAAGATGAAGACCTTCTCCAAAGCCACCTGATATCAGAAAAGAAGACAACAGTTGATGTGTGCGTTTTTCACAAACTAGATCCAATATGTTTGATAACAAATCCTTTCACCGACAAACAAATATGTGTCTCTGAAATAACCTGGAATATCTCCATGGAGCACTGAGTGAGGATGGTGCTGAAGGTGGAGGACAGCCCCAGCTCCACCAGGTTCTCTAGATGTGTCTTCTCGGTCTCCATCTCCTCACGAGTCTGCTCTAAAGTGCTGCTGTCAATCAGGGCAAAACACCTACAAAGGCAAGTTATAATTGATTCAAACATTCTAAAGTCCTCGAAGGTGATTTATTATATTCAGGTCGATGCATTTTTCCTCCGTTATATAAACTCCACCCAGTAAATCACAAACTCCACCCAGTAATCACAAACTCCACCCAGTATTCACAAGCTCCACCCAGTATTCACAAAACAACTCTTAATGTAGCATTGTGATCATCCAAGAATGAATTTGAGGACCCTTGCACAAACTAAGAGCAGGAATAACAAATAGCAAAATGAGGCTTATTGTTATTATAATTAATAATAATAATAATAATAATAATAATAATAATAATAATAATATCCACAACAATAATAATATCAACAACAACAACAATAATAATAATAATAATAATAATATTTTATCTACATCATTATCGTCATCATCAAGATCACTGTTACCTGTCAATGAACTGGAGAACAAAATCTTCAAACTCTGCTGAGGCTGAGCACAGTTCTTTCTCCACCTGAAAAGAGAAAACATTTAAGACAAGTCTATTTCTCATTCTTACTGACTTTGTCTCCACCTTCCTGGACTACTTATATTAATAACTATCACAAGGGCTCACTTGCTAAATGAAAGCTAGGGACCCATTAAGTTTAAAAATGGAACACTTTACAGGATAGGTGCAGACTGTCATCCCAGCATTTTGCTCTAGTTTTAGCAAAATACTAGACAATGCTGCTATATTATAATGAAGTCTGTGATGCTTTCTTTTTCTCGTTCTGAAAAGCAAAGACAGGAGATGTCTTACCCGGGACAGGTCATTTCTTTCTTGAACGGCAGATGAGCAGTCCACCAAAGGCACAAGAGTCGCAAAAGTAGCTATGAACTGGAATGTTATCTGGGGTGTACGAAAAAGCATAACTTTAAATACATGTGTTACTTTCACTGTATGTATACAATGGTCTTTCTAAAGAGGAATTTGTTCAAAATACTGCTGAAATGTAAGCAAAGTCACTCGGATTGGTTTCACGTAAAATAACCAGAGAATTTAAAAGTTGCCTTCTCAGTTATGTGTAATGCACTACATGTACCTATCCACCTTAACTGCATTTAAATGTCTTCCTTGAATTGAAGTGAATGTGTTAGAGTGGGGGAAACATTGTAGGACCAGGTTTAGCAGTTATGTTTACACCACTATCTTAATTCATCATCACTGTAGGAATCTCTCACCATGCACTTGCTGAAGTCATTTGGGTCGACGCCAGGCAGCGCTCTCATCAGCAGGGGCAGCATGTGTGTGGGGCCCTCAGGGAAACGCTGGCCACCTGCCACCAGACTCCGAGCCACGGCAATCATGCAGCTGAGAGTGGCTGTTAACTGATGTGGCTCTATCAGTGTCTCCATGGCAGGGTATGTTCTTTAGAAAGGGCATACATAGTGAGAAGAAGCACAAGATCACAAGATAACGACTAAAGAGATATAATCCAGTTTTGGTACATGGGGCAATTCACAGATTCCCTTTTATCACCAAGTCAACAGGTTTCCTGTAATAGTCACTACTTTATAATGAGAAGATACACACACACACACACCAGAGGTTACATAGGCTAGTCAAGAAATGAATCTATGAAACGGCACAATGGGCAACAGTGTAGCAGTGTATACTCAGCAGTTCTAGATACTGCAGCTCTAAATAAATTATTTCAAGATTTTCAAAAACAAGATGGTGTGAACCAGCACCTTTTCTGGTCTTGAAAGGCTGAGTATTTATTCTAAGTCCAGTGTTGGATAGCCTTAAAAAGAGAATAATCTGAAACGTGTGGTTTTAGCCTACAGTTTCAACAGTCTGTGTAACTTTGTGAACAGAGTACTTGAGCCTAAGATGAGCTGAAATAGAGCAAAACCTGCAATGCAATTACTGAACCACAGATACTAGACAGTTACCATACTAGTGTACTGTAGTGATTGATTTATAGCAATTTCTTGATGTTATATGCTTGTGATTTAATCACCAAGTTTCAAATACAAGGCCTTTTAAAATATATTTTATAGTTTTATATCTGCCCTTAAAAAATCCTCTTTCTGGACACAGCTTCCTACAATCTGAAACATACAATGTTGTAAAGTACCTGCAACAAAACATTTTATTTTATTAAAAACAGTGAATATCTTGCTTGAAAAATGAATGCAGGACATTTATGTCAGGATGTCCTTGGTTTCCTATAACTGTGGAAACACTGGCTGTTCGCAGTTATAAGGAAAAATACTAAAGTCATGGATACACACAAGTGTGAATCTGCTCACGCATGCACTCACTTGTCTAGCAGTGGGGGGATGACCAGTTCAGGTCGGAGTAAAGCCAGGTTCTGCAGGGCCTGGGCTGCTTCCAGACTGCCAGTCTTACTGAACATGGCTAACAGCACAGGCTGCTTCATGCAGGACACAAATTCGGTAATGTCCTGCTCACTGAGCCAATGGCTCTCTGGCACTGGAGGCAGCCAGGAGGGATTCCGGTAACGCTCGCGATGCAGCCGCCGCACTACACTTGCTGGCAGCCGCTGCAGGAGCTTCATCAACTTCATCTGGAAAACAAAGATTAACACAAATACTGAGTATAACAAGTTTAATATTAAATAACAAAAAACATAGCAATAACACAACACAAAGTCCTCACTCTTAAAGGATCCATACTTTAATGTCTTTCTTCCCACTGAAGTCAATCCATAAGGACTGTGTGGTTTTATCCACTAAACACCGCCATAATGCACCGAAATCCACTACTTATAACATTCAGAGTAAATGTATGGGCTAAAGTGCTCTAGAAAGAATACAGTACTGTGCAAAAGTCTTAGGCACCTGTGCATTTTTTTCCAGCTAAACCACATAGATAAATATAATAAAGAATAAACAAGAAATAAGTAAAATTTATATGGTATATGTTTTTGCTTTATATATTTTTTCTAAAAATCAAAATTACATAAAATAACAAAATAAATATTTACTGCATTAGTGCTATTTGTATTTATTCTAACAGTAGTGCTTTGAAAAAGAAAAAAAGAAAAAATATTATTAATATAATTTTTGCATGGGGACACTTGGCAAAATCCTAAATAATATTTTAACTTATTTTAACTTACAAGTGCATGTTATTAAAATGTAACCAAATTACTAAAAAATTACATATATTTAAAAATGTTGTTGCATATATAACATTACTAACAATGTATGTATAATTTTCTCTAAAAATATATAATATATAATTCTTTTTCATTTGTGATCTATAATATTTATACTTAGAAACGTTATGTACATGTATAACGTCATTCACAATTATGTTGACTCTGGCCTGGAAAGATACAATAACAAAATGGATAGAAAGGCAAACAAAGACCCAGAAACAAAAACCCAGAAATGTTCAGTTTTCAGTTCAGCTGTCCTTTGTAAGCAGTGGAGCCTGAACACATATTCTGGGACACCAACATAGGATTTATTATATTTACAGCATTATTACACCGTTTCTATGGGTAAGTTGTTTCTATCTCTATGTTATTTCTATTTATATTTAATTGTATGTGTTATGTTGGTTTTTTCCCCCCCCCAGTGTTTTAAAGGCAAAAATGTTGAAAACGCAGGCATTTGAATAATCACTGACTCAGGATGTCTCTCTACTCCTTTCAGTTAGATACAGATACAATGCCATTCTTTGCCATAAACAAGAGTCTAAGCAGAGCCTAGAGACATAAACAATATTCATCTCTGTGTAAACATTATGCCACTTGGCAGATCCTCCATATCTTTTTGTTTTCCAGTACTCTTCTTGTAAAGAGTGGCACCATATGCCACAAAGTCACCAATCACACAGCGGTCAGACGAAACACAGGCCATCCCACCAACAACTGACAGTGGAGAATAGAGCACACAATGCCAACAGCAGGACAAAGCATGTACAGGCAGAAGAGCAAAGCATGGACAGCTGGAAGTCTCCCTCAGACAATATAAACTACATGTGCACTGGGGAAGGCTAACTGTAGCCTAATATTGGTCTATGAGGAGATGACTCTAGAAAAAGAATGGCATGCACTGAGGATGAGGACCTGACCTTTCATTCAAGCCACAACTGTGGCCTCACTTTGTGTCATCGCAGTATTTTCGTACTGCTGAGGGCATGTCTGGGTGTTTAGGGTTCTGTCTGAATTGATTTTGATACAAAGCAGACGGCATGACAGGCAATGAAATCAATAAGCAGGCTGGTTATAATTCAAACATTTAGAATTTTGATACAGATACCTTGACTTTGACATAGATTCCTGAATATGTGCAGCTGGAAGTGGGTAAACTCACTGATTTACTTTATTTATTAACCCTTATAGTCACGCATGAACACACCACAGCACAAGGTAAAAGTCTTTATCTGGTTATTAACTCATATGAATAAAACACATATGTAGTCTATGAGACAGACTACACCAATCAACATTGTATACAGTACTACTGATTGAAAAAACACATTAATCAGACAAATTATTCAACAGGGACTCACTAGCCATCGACCATGGTTGGAAGGATGGAAGAATGAGGAGATACTGTTAAAAAGGCCACTCAGTTGTGTCTGGGCCTGTTTGCTTGGCCCTCCCTGAAACACAAGCACACACAGACACACACATTGAATATTGTAAAATGAATTATGTACTTTTCATTGTTTTATATTATACTGTTTTATATTTCACTCGGCACTGAGAAAGGACTACTAACCAGTAAAGCTGTAATCCAGAGGACCACATGACCGATGTCATAGGCATTCGTCTGATATCGAGACACAAGCGTCTGACTGGATCCCACTGGAAGGTTGAAACTTCTCAGAATTCTTGTAAAAATCTGAAAGCAGAGATATAATGGAAGCAATTAGAAGTGTGAAAGTTAACAAAGCCTTTCATGTTTATATGTTATAGTCTATGCTGTGACCCCCAAAAAATCATACATATTCTCAGATATACTGATTTTCTGTTCAGAGTTTAATATACTGGGAAAAATGAACCATTCAGTGTATAAGTGCCATAACATTACCTAATTCTAAAAGTGCCAGTGTTATGTAAACAGTGAATTAAGAGAATTAAGTGTGTTCTCAGCAAAACATGTCAAGATCTGTCCAAATCTTTGCAAACAACTATATTTACTAATTAAAAGATGACAAAAACAACGTTTTAGATTTGATTAGAGGCTTAGAGTGTAAAAACATCCATGTTTGATATTGTCTTCAACTCCCTTTTACTTAGTTTTCATATTAATATTTATTTCTTCCTTTGAGCTTCACAATAAAAACTCCATTTAGGAGTCTCATTATGCAGTATCTCTGCTCAAAAGGTACTAATGGTAGTTCCTTCAAACTAATTAGATCACTCAAAGAGTTTTCCAACCTTTGGTATGTAGGGATCCCAATCAATGTAGCCAATGTTGTCACTGGCCAAGCGAGCAAAAAGACTGACAAGATGCTGAAACACAGAAAAGTGATTGCAGGTCATTTTTGTCTCCGTTCAGAATAAAATCCACTGATCCACTGAAGTGAAGAAGAAAGCTAAACTTTACCATTTCCCATGTGGGGAGATTCTGCACGGATACCCACAAGCCTATCAGGTCATCAAACCATAGCCTGGGGAACACCAAGCAAATGTTTAAGTAACTTACAAAAATTAGATGCTACATGCTTGTACTTAGCAAAAATCTACCAACAGAGAAAAGCAACATTTACTTGAAATAAGCAAAAGGGAAAAAATAAAAATATTCAGAAATATAACGTACACTGCAAAAAAAAAATCCATATATCTGTTTTTGCAGTACACATACACCTCAGAATATCCAAATTCAGCGCCCACAAAGACATGTGATCGGTCAAGATGCTCACAGCAAGACATTCTGATTGGTTAAAGGGCTCACTTACAAATTGCAGACTTAACAGACATAATATATATCAAGACCAAAGCCAATACAAAACACAAACAAAACTGACAGTAAAGTAAAACAAAATAATATATTTAGCACAAAATAAATGTACTAAAGTGGTGTTTGTGAATCTGTATTTAAAAATGTGGCTACAGATGGTGTTGGCAGTCTAGCAGGGTTCTCACTTTCAGATTGTGTTGTTTTGTTATATTCTGTGTATCATCTGCTTCCAAACTGAGAGCTACGGCATCACAGAGTGTGTCTGAAATCATGACTTGTACACTTTTAGTGCGCGATTTTAGGATGTAGAGCGCTCACACTTGCAACAAAGCTAAAACTCAGAGCACTGAAAGTACCCGGATGGTGCATGGAAAACGTCTAGAAATCGCAGTGCAGAACGATGGACACTGTGTGCACTAAACGGACTACGTAGGAGGGACTTTCTACAAGTTTTTCAAGTTGCATAATGGCGGCCAAAAGTGAAATGCAAGCCCAAGCGGAGGCAACTGGTTTGTGTAAATGTAAGTAACAATAATAAAGTTATTTTACTGATGTATACTGCGGTATAATCGCATGCAAATGCTAGTCCGTCACTTCCGCTAAGTGCAAAACGTTAGTGTTCCATTTACTACAGCACTACAGAAGGAAGTGCACGATTTTGGACACACCCACAGTGTTTTCATGAAGCCATTTTGTCTGATATCCAGAACCTGACACTGTGGTCTTATGATGTCCTAAAAACTGAAACCTAACTCCACCTCTGCCTATTTTTTAGCACAGGCTTACACAACTTGGAAGTGCAATTAGCTTCATCCTGTGATGTTTTCCTAAACTGTAGTTTGACCTTGTGCTTAGAAGAAACAACCCTTGTTTTGGTCTCCACCCTGCATATTACACTATTGGTTAACTGCTGCCATATCTATTTACCACAATCTGACACAACTCGCCGACACCAACCCATAGTGTCCACTTCTGGAAATATTAGTTGACTAGTGTAACCCATCATTCAGTGTGGAGGCTTTGTGTTGATATACTGGACTGTGCCAGGTCTGATGCTAAAGCTGTGTAGGAGGGAAGTAGCTTAGGAGGAACTTACTTGAAGCCCTTGTGGTGCAGATGAGGCGGGAGGGTGGTGGGCAGGAAAAGATCAAAGTAGCTGATAGCTCTCTGCATTGTCACATCAAACGGACACAGCAGAGGCCTCCACTCTTCCAGCATCTCCTGAGTGGCAGACTCTGGGAAATACCTAAACGATACAATAAACAATTGATATGCTAATGTTTAACACCATGCTTCTCTAAACACACTCTAAATCATTCTCTTATATGCTATAATCACACCAGCTGAGCTTTCAACACACAAGACTTCCTCATGGAAGGATTTTTGCAACATGGGACCTGTAACAATTACAAATTGAAGCAACCAATGACAGCTGTACTACTGTAACTTGCTAGCGTTTAATAAGAGGCAGCTTATAACCATTAAACAACATCATAGTGGCTTGTAGCTAGAAATGATAGGTACTGAGGTCAGGAGGAGGTTTTCACAGGAATTACTGGTCGGTCCCTTCACTCTGTCTGCGACAGGAAAATCACACCTAGGCCTGAATTAAACAGGGCTTAATGGGATTAAAAGCCTTAGGAGAAACTGTGACGCTATTCATAGCAGGACATGTGTCTTCCCTGCCGGAACAGACTAACATAGCTGACTGACTAACTTCTATGAGCTGTACAAATTCAGCATAGCAGCGTGGGTATATTTATCACTTTGATACAATTTTGTACAATAACATCCTTTTTTCAGCTGGTGGCCTAGTGGTTAGGGTGTTCGCACCCCAAGGCAGCTTGTGGCACCTCTGGAGGTCCCCCTGAGAAAGGTACTGTCCCCATACACTGCTCCCCATGTGCTGTGTTCCTGGCTGTCCAGGAATGGGTTAAATACAGAGAAAGAATTTCACACTGTGTGCTGTGCTCATGTATGACAGAATGTTCACTTTACTGAATATATTATGGTGTAAATGTAATTAGCCTAAATAAATGACTGGACAAACATGAGTGCAGATGTTTCCAGTGTGCTGTATGATACACTTAAGCAATTTACATCCTACCATGGAATGTATAAAGATGCTGAGCTGGCCTTGTTACCTCTGAATTGTGATTAAGATGGAAAGAAGAAAGGATTTAAGTGGTTTTGAAAGAGGCCTCATTACTGGAGTTTAAGGCATAAAGGCTGCTCAGGGTGGAGGTAGCTCAGTGGGTAGGATACTTGCCTCCAGACCAAGAGGTCATGGGTTCGAATCCTACCTTCAACAGACCACCACTAGGTCCTGGAGCAAGACCCTTAACCCTAAGTTGCTCCAGGGAGACTGTCCCCTGTAGTTAAAGATTAAAAAAGTTGCTTTGGATAAAAGCATCTGATAAATGCCATAAACGTAAATGTAAATGCTCAGATGTGCTTCAGTAGGAATGGTAGCCAAAATAACATCCGCAAAAAGCAGTGTTAACATTAACAACTGCCCATTTTCATTCAAATTCAAACAGTGTGAAATTCTTTCTCTGCAATTAAAACATTCACCAAGTGAGGAAGTGCATTTCAGACTTCATTTTCATGGATTTAACTGAAATCTTCATGCCGGACAATTCTAATGAGCCTCATCTGAGGATGAAAACACAAGTGTAAAAACTTACGGCCTGCAGTTCTTGACCAAAGCCTTCAGTATGGCCTCCACTAAGCTGAAAATGGAAGGACAAATTTAGAGATTCGTGTAACACTCACGATTAGCAATGTTTGTTTGCATTAGTAACAAAAAAACAGGCTGAACACAGGAATGCCGTTAGGCAATAATATGCAAATGCAAATGTATTTTTCTCTTCCACAGCCTTCATTATTTAGTCCTACATCACATCTTTCAGAAAGTTTCTAAAACAGGCAAACATTAGAGATTAGTTCATTGTTCTGCTGGATCTGTGATCAAAAGTTATAATGAAAAACACACTCTTGTATGAGCAATTTTCTGATAGCAATATCTATAAACAGTAAATACTGGCTTTATAAGTATATAAGTAATGTATAACATTTACTAAACTACATGTTTACATCATTTAAAGGTACATAAAATATATATTATCAACACACATTTGTCTTTCACGTTATTTACATACTTACGACAATCCTATTGCTGAATGAATATGTTTTATTAATGTGGGAATGACGCCTACACATGAATAAAAATACAATCGTACGTTTATGCAAAGCTATAGCAATAAAAACACTTTCAGTTCATTTAGACTAAAAGACATGAGTGAGTGTGAAGAACTTTTCTAAATTGTAAAGATCCTCCACATTATATAAAAGGTTCTTGAAAGTACCCTTAAAGTTTGAACATTCCTGCATAATTAATCAGAGAGATCTGAAACGCTCTTGAGAAATTTACAGAATTGTTCAGTATTGGTGATCTGAAGTGTTTAACGTCTCTAAAAGCTCCCTCAAGGAGGTTTTCTTATTAGTATTAGTTCTGTGACAAAGTTTAGGCCTACAAAGGCATTCTATGGTAAAATGGCATTCTACGGTAAAGAAAGAGTATATATTTTTATTGAGGTACCAGTATTTGAAAATGACCAAATGTACATATTACTTGAAGCCCTTGTGGTGCAGATGAGGGAGGAGATTGGTGGAGAAAAACTCATAACACATATAGGTTCACTGGTTGCTTAGACAGTAAAATAAAGTGGCTACTGTTGTACCCCAGTATGTAGGTCAATGAGTTTTAACAAAACACTCTGCATGACTTTTTATCATTGTCCAAAAGTTTCTAGGTGTCTTCTCCCGCAACGTCTCTTCTGAGATCATGAGGGCTTGTAGGAAGTTTGTCCCCTCTTTGTTGCAGTAGCAGCCTTTACTCATCAAATCTGATTGAAATGATTATTATTTTTTTAACCAAATGCTCCGTTTCGCCGCCCCACAGCCCCTGCCGATGGGGGAAGGGGGTGTTAATGGGATTCTGCGCTGCTCCAAAATGATCTTACTGGTCCGGGATGCCCGATGGCCAGACCAGCACTGGGTTTGATCCCCGCACAGGCCTTTATAAAGCAATTTCCTCCAGGATCAATACATTTCTCTGATCTGTACCTTCCTTTAACAAAAGTGCATTCATGCTTCTCCATGATCTCGTCTTTGTTTTGGGACATTAAAAGCCTTTAAAGGGTTAAATACCACCAGAGAGGCATCAACAAACCCATTAATGCTTCGTCACAAATCTGATGCGTGAGTGTCACAGGGCAGCATGTGCTGATACCTAACACCGCATCAGGATGGGGCCCCTGACCCCGTGACCTTTATTTTAAAACATGGCTCATTCACTGCACTCTCATTCAAGTGGAAGAATGTGACTGGCTGCACGGCCACTGTGAGCAATACTGTGCTAAAACACATGCCGTTAGTAGGGTTCCAGGTCACACATGCTGATGAAAATATATCAGTTCATTCAAAAAAGGGTTAATGTGTAAACGTTACTCTGGTTATACAGGTGTGCAGTCTTTTTTATTTACTTTTTTATACGGAACATGCCATTCAGTTATTTTTCTCCAAGTGACTGCAAAGCGAATGAAGCGGAAATCAAACAGCAACACGAAAGAAGCAACTGTCCTTACCACCTCTGAGCAATTTTTATGATTATGTGCTTAGAAGAAGAGCGAGGCCGCAGAGAACTGCATGTGGAGACATAAAGGCAGACTTAGAAGAGCGCAGACTGGTATGTAGAGGTAGACTAAAATAACCAGTTATCAGCTGGATGCCTTCCAGAATAGAATTTCATTTACTACGACCTATAAAGAACTATAGATGCAACAGAATGGAAACAGAAAGGTCTTATTCCAAAAAGAGCGCAAGTCCTTAGAAGCTACATTTGTGTTCTTAGGCCTCGTTCACACGGACGTCTGAACCAGGCGTTTTTCTGGCGTT
>JBBPCW010095711.1:0-17582 GCA_037974425.1 Phenacogrammus interruptus
CTGTGCCACAGTGTGGCCTGTCTGACTCCACACTGAAAATACTGAAGCAGTTCTTGATTGGTGCTGCGCTTTAATAACAACTGTTTTAGAAAAGAGTGTTGTGGGTTCTGATTATTACATTAAAAAATTGTGTTGTTAAGTATGAGGTATTCTCCTTTAAGCCTCGCAGTCTCAATTTACAGTTTAAAACCCCCAGATGTAGGATCTTCTCTATCTCTCAACAGTCCTGTCTCATCAGTGCTGACCATGTATTTGCCAGGAAATGAAGCATTACACTTTAATTTTCTCTCTGCACAAACTTGCTGATGACTCACTGGGAGGAAGGTTAAATTTTAGACTCTGTTTGTTTGCGTTGGAGAGGCAGTCTGAGGAAGGTCATATAGATTTGCTTAAAGGTCAGATAATTAAAGGGCAGATGTTATAACAATTGGTAGTGTTTATACTTTAATTTTTCTGTCAGGACCATTTTTCTCTTCATCAGCTTAAATCAGACAGGTTGTTTTGTTACTGAGCCTTTGAAAACAGTGTTGTGCCATTGAACAACTGATGTTTGCACGTTAGTTGCAATAATGGATCATTTTTTAGCCCTTTCAAGATACTGGCCCTTTAACAGTCTAATACACAAGTTTTCAAGTACACACCTGTTTCACATGTCACACATGTTAATGTTAAGTTGTCTAACAATGTTTACACTGTACACTATTTGATTTTTCTATGAGGTTTTTAGCAGCCTGATGGAAATGTTTCACTCTTACATTTACATTTATGGCATTTATCAGACGCTTTTATCCAAAGAGACTTCCATTTACCTAACTACCGGCGACAGTCTCCCTGTAGCAACTTGGGGTTAAGGGTCTTGCTCAGGAACTCAGTGGTAGTTTGATGAAGGTAGGATTCATGACCTCTTGGTCCAGAGGCAAGGATCCGACCCACTATGCCACCAACACCCTGTAACTCATGTGTTTCACTCTTATAGGTCTGTTTATAGTGAGCTGGCTGAGGAACCTCACAAAACATGGGTCGGATTGGACATGGGATTTGTGCAGTGTGTTTTGCTCTTCAGAAACTTGATGAGTTGTTGAACACCTGTTTTAGTTCAATGAGCCTTTTAGTCTTATAGTCTTACACGCCTGTCGTACACTGTTATACACCTGTTATACACACTTATAGGCCATTTTACATGCCTGTCTCATGTTATTACAGGCTGCAAGTAATGTTTATAGTACGTCATACACCCTTATATGCGTGCCATACCCTCTTACAGGACAGTTTACAGACTTGCAGCCTTGACCCTTTGCATCAGTCCACTGTAAAACATACTTAACATTTTGTTTCAGTAGGCAGAAAAAGCAGCCACAGGTTCTGTAGCGTGACCTGAGAACAACCTTCAGATGTGTCTGCTTCCCACATTCTAGCCACATTTCACTTTCTTTCTCTGCCAGCACAGCTACAGTCTTGACATTGAAAGTGACCTTTTTGTCATACGTGAACACACCACAGCACACAGTGTGAACAGCACGAAATTCTTCCTCTGCATTTAACCCATTCACCAAGTGAAGCAGGGGGCAGCAGGAACATGGCGCCCGGGAGCAGTGTGTGGGACGGTACCTTGCTGAGGGTACCTCAGCGGTGCCTAGCGGTCTTGGGGATCGAACCCCGGACTTTCTGGTCGCAGGGCAGATGCCTTAACCACTAGGCCATCCAACTGCCCCTATGCTAACATGATGCTAATTTCTGTGCTGCCTTCACAGCTATATCAACAGTTCGTTAGTACAATCATGCTCCCAAACTTGTACTAATACCCAGTGGACAGTCAGCGGAAGGGTTGGTTCTGGTCTAAATTGTATTTGAAAACTTTTCTTCTGTTTTAACCTTTAGCTACTATCGTAGCATATCTGCTAACAGAAACACTGCAGTTTTTATTGAGCTGATACTAACTAAGCTAATTCAAAGCGGCAGTACATAGCTTCCACAAAGTGTCAAAGTAGCTGAGTTGAATGTGTTTTGATTAAATTTCCACATTTTAAACCTACTTTAGTTGTATTTGATAAAGAAAACTGTGTGAACATGTAGACAACAGTATCTGTTTTCACAGATTACCTTAGAATTGGTAGTGCAGTGACTCTCATCAGTATGAGGGAGTCAGACCCATGAACAAGCCTGGTGCCTTTTAATATTGCTCAGCATTATATTTCAGCTTTTAATGACACAAACCATATACTTAAGTGTGTAATTACTTTTCGAGGCTCTAAAAGCTGTAAAGCATTGACCTTACCTGTAGGTCATAGATTATTCTTTTTTTTTTCTATACATTTTTTACATTTATTTATTCGTCAAATCATTCTGTATTGCAAATCATTGTGTTCGGTGCACTGACTATTGAGTTTTAACCAATATAAATGATTCAATACTGTTTGTCCCCTGCCTTTGGGCTAATGCCATAGACCTTGATACCAGTGCTCAAGCTTTTTAGGTCTTTGAACTACCTTTAGGCTTAAAGAGCTTCAACAGGTGCTTTAAACAACAGTTTGGGAAGAGAAGAGAGATCATTATGTAGGTGAAACCTGCTCTTGAGTGGTTTGAGCTAAATATACCCAGGGGATTAACACAGAGCTGCTAAACTTTACCTTCTGAAAGTTGGAAAATGAGTAGCAGCATCTTGCTGTGAATATCATTCTGACTGTTGAAAAGGTGTTAAAATGCCCCCAGTCTCCTCCATCATGTCCGTTTGCTAAACTGGAGGTTTGTGTTCTCCTCCACACATGTTGGACGATTCAGTGATACAGAGGCTCTAGTGGCTGGGCTGCAGTGGAGCTCCATGTGAGGCACGTGCTAGCTTTCACCCTCTCGGTTTTGGTGGTATCCTGGCTAGTGGTTGGGACTGGACAGGTCACAGAGCTTCTAAACTTTACGGTAACTTTTTGAGGCTTCTTGTCCTAACCAACATTTACCAGCAGTGTCCTGGTGTGAAAAACGTTCTGACTGTGTGCTGTCGGGGTCCTAGAACAGTGTGTTCTAGGGGAATCCCACGCTTGGTCCGATATTGTGAATATAGAGCTGTGGAGGGGCTGCAGCAGAGCTCCAACAGCCGTATTATTCTCTTTGGTGTGTGAAATGGGCCCGGAGGTCTTTGTCTCACGGCTGCCCGTCCTCACACCAAAAGCTTTATGCAAATCACTGTACAGCACCGTAACTAATGTCTTGCTGGCACTTCTGGGCAGACTGCTTGTGATTGTGGGGTGTATGCAAAATAGGGACCGTCACAGTCTACTTTTTTCCCTGATGTCCATTTGTAGGAATGTCTGTTATATCTAAAATATCTTTCAAAATGCCTCTAAAAAGCGCTTGAAAGTGAAAGACAAAATGTCACTTAGATAGGTTTGATCTAAAATTCTCAGTTTTAGAGAAATTAATTGAGTCAGAATTGCTTGCAACAGTAGTGAATGGAACCAAATGTCTGAAAATTTTACTGCCTCTTAAAGCTCCTGCTGAAGATTTAGTGTCATAAAGTTGTCATAGATCTAAGGACTAAGTTTGAATGATTTTTTTTAGATTGTCTGCTTCCGTAGCATTTAAAACACTACAGATATGACAGGAGTGAGTCAGTCTCTGTGCAGTAATCCTGCCTAGAGGCAAAAATAAGACCAGATAGCAAAACCACAACATTCCACGTCCAGCCTATGGGTATGACCACGGCCTCACGGCTCCAAGAGAGGAGCTTATTTCTGGAGACACTCACTTCAAAGAGTGGAGTATGTTCTTTCAGTAGGCAGTCAATGTATGTGCTTGACCAGCACCGGTAAAGTTAAGCTGTGGCCTTTTGCCTCTCTTTCTCATTCACACTCCATCTGCATCACTCTCTCACAGCCATACAGACACCTATGTCTGTTTTTTGTCAAACAGGGTCATGGTCCCCTTCCATCACCATTAGAAGTGCTCTGAGGATCTGCAGACATGAAAGGGAAAGCAGTGGCATCTCAACAGCCTTAAAGGCCATAAATAAGACACAAACAGACACAGGTCTCAGGATCAGTCCACTTGAATATATAATCCATATGACAAAAACAACCATCCATAATAACAAGCACTAATGTTGATATCCCATATTTAATATATCTGTAAATGCAGACGTATTAAAGATGTACAGAAGTCATATAAAATGAACAAAATAAAAGCATTTTATCATGGTCACCTAAACATTATATACTTCCGCAGTGAAATAAATGTGTCATCAAATATTTGGGATTTGAAGTATAAGTCTATTCAAAATATCTAAGAGATGCCACCACTCATTTTTCAAGCAAATATATGTATCTAGAAGCACATGGTAGTCTCTGTGTCTCAGTGTAAAAGAGCTTTGTGTCTTTTGAGTTTATCTAGCTCAACATTCATGATACTCTTAAGGACACTTGCACTGAGTGATGGAGAGAAGTGCACATCTATCTTACTATCCACAGCACCATTAAATGCATCAGCATGCTTGGTGGAGAACACTAACTGCCAATTCTTGTAGTTCAGTTAAGAGTCACCAGCACTGGCAAGCAGTCCTCTGAAGGGGTGAGCCATTCTACCCCTCCAGACAACGTGAAGCCAGTTGTGCCTTTTTGGACTCATCAGGGACCAAACTTGCAATCCTTTGATGACAGGGTTGGGCTAGTTGCGCCACTTGGGACTCGTGTGTACGTCATGTCAAGTGTAAAGGCTGGGGCCTTGTTGTGCCACCCTTCCGAGAATATTTAAAGAAAACACTCTACCAAGAATACACTTTACGAACCAAAAAAAAAAAAAGTGATCTATTTGTGTCCTCAGCAAAGAAATCCATTCCCAGCGAAGCTTCTTGTGCATTCCTACCCTGACTGAGCTGCCCTCTGCATGTCGACCTTCTATCCTACAACCTTGTTCTCAGTTCTTCAGCACCAATCATGCTTGGGTATAGCATGGGTCAGTGGGTTCCTGTTTTTTGTCAAATTTGTAAAACAGATGCAAAAATACCAGATTATCCTTATTTACATGGCACTCAGGATTTCCTTAGAAAGTTGATTAAATAATGGCCGGGGAGCAGTGTTTTTTTATAGCATGCGATAGGACGTATGTTTTGCACTGATATCAAAAGCTGCATGTGACCAAGAGTAAGAGTGACAGAAGGAAATTTATGAGTGACGGAAAGTAAACTAGAAAAAATAGAAAACGATATATAAACCATATATGACTAATCAAAAAGGCCTTTTCATTAGTAGTGCAATGAGAAAAAGAAATGGAGGTGTGTGTGGGGACTCCGTTGCCCCGTTGCCCCAGTTTCGCCTCAGGAATGGTTGTAAGCTTGTGGTCATGTGGTTTAAAATAAAGCTCAGTACAATAGCAGTAGACGGAGAGTTTACTGGCCTGACACAGGCTTGTGAGGCAGCCTCAGTGCCTGGTTCAATATGCCATTGCAGTTTGTAAGGGCTTATCACAGTTTTCTGAATTCTGTTTTTGATTAAACATATCATATATCAGTTTTTGTCCCAAAAATAACCTTGTATAAAACAGCTGCCAACCCAGTAGATGTGTTAAGCAACACACTCTATGGCACAATGGCGGCCAGGACAAAACCCAAATGCTGACCATTTGATGCAAACCCAAAAATGATCCAGACTAATGTGGTAATTTTATTGGAACAGTATGCCTACTGGAACAAAAAATAGCTCTCCATTTCTGTCTGTTGGATATGGAAATGTGGTAGTCACTTTTGTCTAGTTCCCTCATCAGATTAATTGCAACAATGTCTGCTCTCTGTCTGTGAAAATTTGTGACTCTGTGTTGAGCTGCTAGAGAGCAATGAGAACCCCAGCCTATGAAACCTTTTCCATGCTCTCCACAAAGATGGTCATGCTGAGATAAACCAGACCACTTTCTTGCAGGTGTGAACAACTGTCCCAATAAAACTTCAGTATTTAAACAACCATAACTGTTACAATAAGAAGGGATTTCCAAAGTAAGATGAAATTATTTCCCTCAAAAAGGTCTTTTTGAGCAGTTCCTTAGAACCACTTTGAATTATTTCCTGGATTAAATTACTATGTTAGTATTTTTTATTTAAGGGTTTATTTGAGGAAACAAAGGTCTTCAAAGAGCCCCTTTCTGTCTGTACCGCACATCTTGTTTCCATACCAAGTTCCGCAGCGTTGTCTGGATCGTTTGCTGGTTTGTTAATGGAACCACTGTCAGAAAACTGGATTGACCTGAAATGGCCAATGTGAATGTGGTGTGTAGCATTCTGTCCCTCTCTACCTGTAGAGTCCTTGAGTATGTACCCATGTCCTGCACATTTAGGGTTCTTCCTTCTCTAAGAAACCAACTTCAACTCTGTAAAGTTGAAATGACTAGTTATGGTTGGTGCAGGGAAAACCCCAATTTTACGACAGAAGTAAAGGAATCACTGGCCTGGGTTAGCCCTGGTGCTGGAGGCATTTCATTGGATTAATTGTGCTCTCAGAATATCTGATCCAATGAATTACCTCAATTAACTCAATTTATTAGGCAGCAGGTGGCCTAGGGGTTAGGGAGTGGTCCCTGCAGTCAGAAGGGCGTGGCTTCAAATCCCAGGACTGACAGTGGCACCACTGAGGTACCCTTGAGTAAAGTACTGTCCTCACACACTGCTCCCCGGGTGCTGTGTTCCTGGCGACTCCCTGATTTACTTGCAGAATGAGTTAAATACAGAGGACAATGTCACATTGTTCACCATGTGTGCTCTGCTGTGTTGTGTTCATGCATGACTGTAAGGGGCCACTTTACTTTACAATGTCATACTGAATCAATGGAGGCATGTTAGAGCAGGGAGAACAATATGCATAGCAGGGCCCTCCAGGACCAACGTTGGGTAGGACAGAAAAATAGATTGAATTCAACTTTTGACAGTGCAGAATGCCCAGGCAAATGCTGGAAGATGGGGCTACCTTACCCCTCCCATGGCAAGCAAAACAAGACACACAGCACTAAACCTCTTCACAGTCTCTGTACCTGCATTCAGTGTTGAAATTTGAGTTGCTCAGAAAATCACCAATGGGGTTGATAATTGAGTGGTAATTCAGTAGTGATAGAACCAGCTCGGTTTTTGGAGCGGTTCTCAACATCAAACTGCAGCTGTTTACTCATTGGACTGTCCTACCTCTGCCCCCACAGCCCTTTGGTCTAATTTCAGATTGTCCCACACTCCATCCTCCCCAAAGATCGATTTAGACCACAGCCAGTGATGTCACAACAAAAGTCAAGGCCGCAGTCATGCTCCAAAGAGGAATGCACCAGACTGAACTGCCCCTTTCAAGTCAGTGTAATCTGGAGAGCCAGTGATTTTTTAAATTTGGAGCTGTTCGTCCCAAAATGGGCAACGCTTCAGAACGCAGAGTGTTTTTTCCGGTACTTTGCTCTGCAAAGGCTCGAGATGAAAGGGGAGGGCTAAACAGTTGTTTACCAATGGAAGAAAAATGGCGATAAGAGCATGCCTTTAATGGGACTTTTTAATGTCCCTTTGATTTCCATTTCAGTGGAAAAGCTTATCTAAAGAGGCCCCAGGGCTGAGAATAGGATGACAGAAGTGGGCCTCATTCAAACTTCCCTTCTGGACTTTATCACTGTTTGACAAATCTTGGCAGATTTGAGAAATGCCACAAATGTTTGCTTGCCCTAATTTTGGAGCTTGTTTATGGTGTAATGGTCTGATTTGTCCCACTTCATCCCCAGGTGACACCAGGTCACCACAGGCCTGTGTCAGGCCAGACGGTTGAGTTGGAGCCTCTTCACGCTTCGGGACGTCCTGCTTATTCATACCTTTTGAGTGTTTAATCGCAGGCTTATTGTTGAAACCATTAAGACAGCCGTTGACATGGTTTCGCTTGTTATGCATTAAGCGAATCCAACAACCCCAGGCAGTTAGGTCTAGCGGCAAAGCCACAGCACTCTAGCTTTTACTCAGCAACAAAGCCACAGTGAATCTAAGAAGGAGATCCGCCTACTTTTTCTTACATCCTTTGCTAAGCTCAGTCTATTAACTGGTGCAGATGGTTGGGGTGTTTGCCAAACTCTGCTATAGGTACATTTCACCAGTGCAGCCCATCCCATAATCTCTTACCATTTGCATGCAAGAATTAGGCAATGTAAAGTCTGGAAACAACACCCACCCCATTCCCAGCCCTTAACTGGCCCGCCTCATACTTTCTGTAAGCTAGAGGACGGGCGCAGCTGGCTTCAAGGAAGAAGCATGCAATGGTTTTATTATTGCAACGGACGCCGTTCCCCTTCAAGTTCGGACCCCTTGCTGCTGAGGAATGTTGTTGCTATAGGTTACCCCGGCGCTGTGGGTTACTGTGATCGTGCTTGGTGTGCACACAAAAGGGAGAGTCATGTGACTGGTCCCAACCTACTTAAAGTGGATTTTGTGTGTGTGTGTGTGTGTGTGTGTGTTCATATGCAGACACATCTAAAGTTGTGTGCAAAAGTTTAGGGGCCCCTGGTTGCATCGGTTGACTTAAATAATAAATAAATAAATACACCCCCTCTAAAGAAAGCACTCTTTTTCATATATGTATACAGTAGGGTGCCAACATTTGGGTGCCACCAGCTAAATCATATGTTTATGTTGACACTTTAAGTGAAAATAAGTACACACCCACCCTCTACAGAAAGAAAAAAATACAGATTTAATTTAAGACTGAAAATTATTATTTACATTGTAGAATGACTGTTTTGCACTCTTTTGTTGTTTTTGATGTAAATATTAATCAGACCAAAATATGGTTTTCTGTCAGTTTAGTGATTTTGTGAGAGATAACTTGTACTTATGCCTATGTGTGTGTGTTTGTAGGAGATCACTCTGACAGAAGGTAGCAAAGTGTTTGATACATGGAAGAACCCACCTCCTCCCGTCTTCATGGAGTTTTTCTTCTTCAATGTCACCAACCCAGATGAGTTCTTGGCTGGAGCCAAACCTCGGCTCACACATATGGGCCCCTACACCTACAGGTATGGCCTCCATCCTCCACAGCATAGCTGTACACACTGCCTGGGTGCTAGCCAACATGTTGTCTTCTATAATCTGAGGGTGTTAAAATGCATGCACGTGTCACACCTTGAACTGAAACGGCATCAGTCTCAGTTAGAATTTAATTATAATTGATCATAATATTAAGGTATATCAAATTTACAAATGATTATTGCCACTTTCCTAGAATCCCAAAGATAAAGACGTACAAGATATAAGGCAGGCAGTTACAGTGTTGGACACTTTATAAGATAAGGACATTTTATAAGTAACACCTTGTTTCTAATAAAGAGTCCAGTGAGAGAAACACAAGGTGGTGTTTCTAATAAAGTGTCCAGTGGGGGAAACATAAGGTGGTGTTTCTAATAAAGTGTCCAGTGAGGGAAACACAAGGTGGTGTTTCTAATAAAGTGTCCAGTGAGTGAAACACAAGGTGGTGTTTCTAATAAAGTGTCCAGTGAGTGAAACACAAGGTGGTATTTCTAATAAAGTGTCCAGTGAGTGGAAGCTTAAATTGGGAATCTCTGCATTTGGGCACTGTAGTATTGGCCGAGTCTAACTTGCTGGCAGTTGCCTTGGCATTAGGCCCCTGTGTTGCAGATGACTATGTGGAGATGTACTGTCTGGTCTAAAGCCTGATTAGCAGGATATTACTGCATAAGCTATTCCCGCCAAGGCGCTTTATCGAGTCATGTGGACCCGAAATATTCCAATGTGAAGCCAAGGAGGCCCACAGTGGATAATTACCACACACATATTTCTCCATCTCCCAGCCATGTGTGTGGACGAGGGACCTATAATGCGACACGATACACTAACCTCAAGCCATGGAAAACGGGGGAGGGGGGGCATGGACAACCCAACACACTTACAAATATCCGCCTATTTGACCTACTGCAGTCTGGCTCAATCCATTCATCATGAAGTTATGAAGGAGTGTTGCAACTCAGACTACATTTTGAATGAGGCACAAAAGAAAGTTGTAAGAAATTCAAAGGGACAATGTCAGGTTTGAAAATGGTCATTGCAAAATGAGTTGTGGCTGTTTTTCATAAAATCGCACAAATGTCATAAATGAAATACAAGACAAATGTAGGATGCAGTCCCTTCTTTAAACACCTTGTGGCATATAGTCATATCAAGATTTTTTCCCCTCTACTGTATGTGATGGACAGCAGCAGCTCAACGGGTCCTGAAAAAGTCACTGTAAAAATGTAGCACACCAGACGTAGAACATAGAACATCTTTTTACAGCAACATGGTGCCCCCAAGGACCACCTGAGTAGCACAACTCACCAGTGATCAGTGTCTCACATTTAATTGTATCCTGTTGCTATGCTTCTTTAATCACATTTGCCTGTATGTAGATTTGAAAATGACAATAAACAATAACATGTTTATTATACATAGCATTTACATTAAGTTTAGATAAACTCTGTTCTAGCGTAATAAACTGGTAGCCCTTCGTATGGCTCAGTAATCATGAAGTAGCTCTCAGTTTCAAAAAGGTTGGTGACCCCTGATGTAGAGCATGAACAAATTATTAAAATCTAATTGGGGGACTAGCAGAGTTGATTTCCTCATGTCCCAAACTGAGGGCTCCGGTTGTCTGCTTACCATTGATTTACACCCACTGGCCACTGTAGCCATGGTCCATCCTGTCACCTCCACAGACCACATATGTGTGGAACTGAGTACAATGTGCAGATACAAGGTAGGTGTGCCTAATAAAGTGGCTAGTTTGTCACCATCAGTAATTGAATATTTTGATAATTAATCACGCAATATGAGTTTTTAACAAAGCACAAAAACAGATGAAGCAGGCCCTAACACTGAAGCCATTTAAAAGACTTTACTAAACCAAAAGCAGCCATAATTAATTGTCACCTAATTTTTCAACCTCTCTCAAGCCGTTAAATCATTTTGGATGCTGTGTCTTTAAGACTGATATGGACATTACCTCTTTCTAGACTGGCTATTGTGCCTCATTCAAAAAGCCACTTTGTAACTTTACTATGAATGGGAGGGGCCAAACATCTATAGGTTGAAAGTGCTGCTGTTTTTTTTTATGACATCACAAAGTACAGAATATGCTGTTATACATAGAAATACTAGTAAAGTCCATCCTGTTTGTTTTCTAAACAGTTCAGGCTCAGCAACTATCCGTTAAAACTGTCTGCTTGAGCAATCACATTGTTTACTCAAGGTATTGTGTACATTTCCAAGCTGTGGCAGCCTATAATCAGTGTGCTGCTGTGCTCACTGTGACATGACTGGCGTCTATTCACTGTAATAGAGCTGGGATACAGGCACCGCTTGGTGTTACGCAACTATGGGCTTATCTTAATCTGATAAGACATGTTAGCAAGGCCTGATGAGCCATTGCACATGATGGCATTTATCGTAAGTGGACTTCGTTCGCTACCTGGCCCCACTCTCCCCGCTGTCCGGATGCACGGTTCGCATTAGTCATCATTAAGTCCATCAGGAGTCAGTTTTTGATCACAGAACTGCTCTTGGTGGGATCTTCTCAACTGCTGGACCCCAGCATTGCGGTACATCATACTCACACAGCACAAATACACTACCAGGCCACTACTATGTACAGAGTCACTAAAGAGAAGCGTACACAATATCTGAAACTTAACCAAGGGCTCCAACCCATGGGCTACAGTACATAATTCTACACCTGTATAATGGAGCTATTAGGTAGAAAGACCATATAGGTCAAGGTAGATCATGGATGCTCATTTAGGCTTGTATTGATGGAAATAGTTCTATACTTAAAGGAATAGTTTAGTAGAACATAAGCATTTTTGTTCGGAAGCTATGAAGACAGTGTAGCTGATATATGAACATTTTTGATGCCATAATATCACGTGGCTGCAAAGACTGAAAATATGTCTTAACTAACAATATTTTAGGTAAAATTGTGTAAACAAATCAGGTTTTTAAATGCTGGGAAGAAAAAAAAATATACTGTTCACACTGAGTCTTTTTTTAAAACTTTAAACCAACTCCAATTGGTGTATGAGAACACGGCATCCCGATTAAAGCGAAGAGGGTATCGAGAAGTATTTTGATTGGTTTACCTTTCTATAAAGCAACATTAAAGCATTAAAATGCTCAGACGTCCCAAGCAAGGAACCTTTTAATGTTTAGAATAACATTTCAATTCAAATGAAAAGGAATTAAATTAACAGTAAAACAAGAAAAATATTCTGTTTAGTTTATTTTTGTTTATTTTTTTATACACAACAAACAAGCAAAACATAAATAAGAAATATATTTGTAGTCGGGATTCCTCAGAACAGCCGTAATAACAAACTGAATAGAAGCAACAAGTAATATATTAAATAAAAGTTGCCTTAGGATGTCAGTGATGAATTTGAGGCACTGTAGTGTTTCATTAAAAAGATGAATCTCAGGCAGAGATGAACCCATTTCTTATTCACAGGACACAAATAAAGTGCAAAACTTAAACCTGCTTGAGTAATGGTGGCTGTATTTATCGCCTAATTAGAGATACAATCAGCAACTCTGTCGTGCTTCTCCAAATCTCCAAATATGTTTGATTTAATGGACGTGAACAGGCCTAAGGACTCAACCACAAAGCAGACGTCCGTATTACAGAGCAGTTACTGACAGCTAACTTGCTTATTGATCTTCAGTAAACACACAGACTCTCCCCTCCCATGTTCTGATACAGTATATTCATGACAGCAACTTCCTGACCTAATTCATGCAAGCTTCAAAGTCTGTATGAGCCACTCCAAGAACCAGTTTTCTCTGAGTATTTTGAAGGATGGCCTGTTTGTACCTAACAAGCAGAAGTGAGCCTGACTTACAGCCTCCAGTTATCTGTACTTGAATAAAACATTAATGTTTTTAAGGTCCTACAGAGGCCGATCATTAAAAAAGGGGAAAAAATCATTCCCAATAAACTGCATCCAGTCAGAACAGAGGTTGTTTACTTTTGTGTCATGTGTAAACAACCTCTGCTCTGCACATGCGTTTTCCATGCCCAGTGTACCTGATCCAACTAATCACCAAGTCATCAAGCCATTCCTGGGATGAGGAGGGTGTGCAGGAACAGGAAAAACCATCAAATATGCAGGATATCCAGGGCCAAGCTTTGGAGTCCAAGGTGTCTCACTTTGGCAGATAATGTATTGCTTATTAAATAAAATACCTGTTCAAAAATTATTGTGCTCAGATGTCAAAAATAAGTGTAATCTTGTTAAGACAGTGTTGGCTAAGCAGTGTAGGCTAATTGACATGCTATGTTCAGGCTAGAAATGACAGTATCAGTGACCTGTTTGTGTGTTGGGTTGCTTTTAGGGAGTACAGGCCCAAAGCTAATGTCACCTTCGTGGAAAACGGGACCAAAGTTGCCGCTCTGACACCCAAGACCTTCGTTTTCGTGCCTGAGAAGTCGGCTGGAGACCCCAGTGTGGACCTCGTAACTACTGTTAACATCCCAGCTGTGGTGAGCAAAGTGCTTGTGTTTGTTTGTGTGTGTAGATATGATTATAACAATTATCGCAAGAAGGCTGTAGATGCCATAGAAGCTTATTATTGCTGATTGTGCTATTGAAATGTATGATAAATATTATACATATAATTAACTTCACATTACATAGAGGGCATGTTTCAAGAAGTATGAAAGCATACCACGTATGCCATGAATTTAACCTTGTTATGCTTGGTTGAATTGTATTAATTCAGTTAATGTTTATTATAGACGTTTTTAACAAATACTCCATTATTATCTGAAGTAAAAACAAATGATAGAATCTAAAACTTGATCGGATTTGCTTCAAGCCTCTTTCCGTACAGTGTCTTTAGAGCCTCAATTTAGCTAGATCACTATTTCAGTTATTATTGATAAAAGCCCTTTTGTCCACCAAAAGTTGTTGTAAACATTATAGGTTGTACATTGCGGACGACCATTGCACTATATGATGATGGTGGAGCAAGCAGATAACAGTCCAATGGCTTGAAAAACCAAAATAATTGTGTCTTTCTCTCTCTCTCTCTCTCTCTCTCTCTCTCTCTCTCTCTCACACACACCCTTCTCTCTCTCTCTCTCTCTCTCCATCTCCATCTCTCTCCATCTCTCTCTCTCTCTCTCTCTCTCTCTCTCTCTCTCTCTCTCTATCTAGGCGGTGATGGATAAGCTAAAGAATGAATACATTTGGAAGAAAACAGGTGTGTCCGTATTCATGGGCAAGTTAGGCACGACAATATTTATGACCCACACAGTGGATGAGATTCTTTGGGGCTTTAAGGACGTGCTTCTCAGCCATCTGCACACCCTGAAGCCTGAGGTGGAAGAGTATTTTGGCCTCATGCTCAATGTATGTATCTCAATCCAACACTTAACACAAATAGTGAAGTTCACTTAAACTGTTGTGAAGTAGTAGTAGAGCAATGAGGCCAATGTAACCAGCAAGCAATGGAAGCTTTTGATTTTTTTTTGTAACAAGAAAGCACACCTGGAGTATTTTGGGGTTAGCTTTCAGCCATCCTAACTCCATAAGCCTTACGACAGCTTTCAACAATGCCGAAGATCACGCCAGCACCATATACTTTCCACATTTCCTTCACAAGTTTTTAAAATTAGTTTTTGAAATTTCACACTTGCATAACTTGATAATAGATCTACCTTCCCACCTGCATGTAGCCGTTACAAAGTCATGTCTGGACCTATGGAAACATGATTATTTACCATGATGCTACCCCAAAATATCTCACACTTACCTCAAACCTTTTGGAGATGTTGAGTAATACGCTGTAATAGACTTGCTTGTATGGTTTCTGACACTTTGTGACACATTGTTGCCTATAATCATGGACAAATGTTTTCAAGCATAGCTAAAAAACCAATGTTTTTATTTCAGAAATTTGATTTTGTCGTTTGAGTGTGATGCTGATTATTATACACAAGCTTCCATTACTTATTAGTGACATTAGTCTGGTAGCTCCAGTGCCAAAACTAAAGAAGTAAAAATCATTTCGGCTGAGGGCTAAATATCTACTCGCCCAGTCAGTCCGATTGTGGTTTCTCTCATGTTCCTAATTCAACAGAAAAATGGCAGCGATGATGGGGAGTTTGTGTACCACACCGGAGAGCAGAGCTACTTGGAATATGGACGCATCGACACATGGAAAGGCCAAAAGTAATGACCTTTCACCTTCTCCACGTAGCTCAACTTGTCAGCCTGGACAATAATAGGAAGGAAGGGATGAGATGTAATTTGGGGAGTTGCTTGTGTGTAACATGTAAAACAGTCACAGTTTTAAAAAAAATCCGAGCTTTGCTATGCTGATGTGAGCCAGACTTTAAACGTTTGCACGCAAGTGATATTTTTACCTTGGAAAATGTTGATGGCTGCGTCACATAGATGAATCAATCAATGTGCGTGTGTGTCTGTGTGTGTGAGATTGTGGTGCCTGCAACCAAGTCTTGTTATACCTGCATGATCTGGTTCATATTTCAGTCAGTAGCTAAAATGTGAAATTAGGAATCTAAAAATAGGAAGAATTTAAACTTTCTTGGCATCTTTTGTTGGTTTGTCCCACTTCTATTACTAAGATATACTTCCAACACCCATCAGTCATGTGGGATATCATTGTAAGCTATTAGTGAAATCCTAGCAACCACCTGGAACACCCCAGAAAACACCAGAAATCCCATAGCATGAGGGTGTTGTATCATGCTTACAAGTGTATTTCTTTGCAGGCTGTTGTCATTTTGGAAGACTACTCAGAGCAACATGATTAATGGCTCGGACGGCAGTGCCTTCCACCCCTTCCTGACCAAAGAAGAACGCTTGGATGTCTTCACAGCAGATCTGTGCAGGTAAACTCTCATTGCATAACGTGACCAGGCCAGTCCACACACTAGAGCAGTGGTCAGTTATCAAACTGGGGTCAAAATACCCAGCAAAGATTTCATAGATATTGTGTCTGGTTGCTGTCTGTGACCTGATCTCAGATCTTATTGCTGTTGTTGAAAATTTCCTCTCGGGTCATTGTATATTCAGTGGCAAAACTCTAATGGGGACCAACAAAATCATATTTCAGTATTTTTTAGTCTGACAGCAGGCACACCAGAGCCTGGAGACCATGTTTACCTTTGCTCTTAAAAATATCACATGGCATCAAGGGTTCGAAGGATGAACTCATGACAAATAAGGCTAACAGTAGATTAGGGTGGCTGTATGACATTTCACACACATACTTTAGCTAATTAAATTGAATATGATTTTTACTAGCAATCTTTAGAATTGAACCAGAAAGACAACATTTATGGGTAGAACCTGGGACTGTCAGCTGTTTTTGTATAGCTGTCTAAAGTAAGACATTCATGTCTTACTACTACACACACATTGTCCCAGAGCAGCTTTTTTTCAGAAGCAACACTTAGAGGTACCCAAAAGTAAAACAAAAAAAAGAAAAAACTTCATGAGAGATCCCAAATGAAAAAACACTGCCAGTTTAACACTGATAATGATAAGAAATAGGCAAATAATATGCATCATCAGAGAAAAATATATTGTATTAGAAAAATAGAATTTATAAGTAGTCTATCAATTTATGCTACTCTGTGGAAAAATGCTTCCTTTAAGTTTATACAGCTGCCAGTGTCCCAAAGTAGCACAAATTAATGGCTGAGACACTGAATTCCAAGACTGTGGAACTGCACATGTGCAGATGGGCCCGGGAGCACATCTCGATGGGTAGCATGTTTCGGCAAAACATCAGACCGGGTCACGTGGTGCGATTAATCAGTGTTAATTTTTTTTGACGTGTTATTTTTTATGTGATTAATTGATCAATTTAGTAGATTGTGCTGTCACTGGAAATCTATTTATTGTGTTTATTAGTAATAATTAATATTTTGAACACATTTATGGATTTTATTGAATTATGTAGTGGTGTACTTGATCACATTGCGTAATATTTGCAATAGTGCAGGCATTCAAGAGGGTTCCTCTGTTTTTAATGTGCCCTATGTCCAGTCCCCCAAGTGCTCTCGCTGAGGGTTAACCTTTCTTAACCCTGCTGGATGTGCTGTCAGATTTTGTTGTTAGGAATAGAACTGCACAGCTGGCACAAATGGTTCTCTTCTGTCTGCCCTTCCTCTCTATTGTTGTCGGATATGTTAATTGCCACAGTGGGATCAGTTTTGCGTGCTGCCCTAAAAGCCAAAACACTGCTAAACAATTCTTATCTGTTCACCGAAACATGGCCAACCTTCCTGACAATTATGGAGACATTACAACCTTGTGTTGGAGGGAAATTAATGAAAAGATAAAATTATTACAAACAGTTATATAATAAATGCATGTTGTTAAAAGTTAATATTAAATTAATAAAATACTTAGATAAAATTAGAGAGTCAAATGGAAGGTGAAATACAGAAATAAATATGGAAATGTGTAAAAAAAAAAAACCAAAGATTTAAAAAAAAATTGAGATTAAAGAATAACTTAATTACAGAGCTGACCCAAACTTAAAACAAAGTATAAAACTATAAAGTAAGGAACTTAAATAT
>JBBPCW010096205.1:0-17567 GCA_037974425.1 Phenacogrammus interruptus
CTTTGAAAAACTTCCAGACGGGAGAACTCATGTTGCCACTGGTAAGCTCCGCTCTGCTGTTGTTTACCTGTGCACCGTGCATGCACGTGTGAAAAAGTCACGCGAGTAATTTACGTCAAGTGATCGGCACTTTTGGGGTTCACCGATCAAGCCATTTTTAGTCAATATCGGCCGATCAATCGGAGCATCACTAAAATCTGTACCTGTTCTGAACCATTTTTGGTTTTGTTATTTCTGATAAGTGATAAAACCCAGAATGTAGACTTTATTAACATCTTGTCATGTACTGCTCTGATTTATGCATTAAGATTTATGAAATCATCTGATTTATGCAATCATCTGATTTATGCATTAGGGTGATGGTACTTTTAAATGTTTAAAAAAAAATTACTTTCAACTGAATATTCAGTAGGTGTCCTGTCACAGTGTTAAATATAAGCAGAACAGAACTGACACATCTTCGAATATTCCAGTGACTAGCATCTGTAATGTAATGGGGTGAGCTTTAGTGCTGTTTGTGAGTGTAATGTTAGCTCATTCTGGGTAAATCACTTACAATGTGAAATGTGTGCCATCAGGGAGTTGCTGTAAATCAGTTTGTCAGTACAGCATTAAGAGAAAGCTGCCATTTACTGATCAATCGGCTGCTTCAGAATCTACACAGGGATGTTTTCTTTTCAGATGGTCAAATGTAATGTTGCTTCTGTGGCGGGCCAAGTCTGACTTGCAGATGTTGTAAATGATCTACTTCAATTCACAAACTACCACCTTGATTCTTTTTAGCTTAAAATCTATTCATATACAGTACTTTGCCTTTGCCCAGTCTATGACGCCTGAGAAAATTATAATTAAGCTCTTTACTACTGGGCAGTGGTGTTAGGCCAGTGTTATAGAACTAATACTACAATAAATGCAAAATAAAAATAATACAGGAAAAAGCGGTGTTATGTGCAGCAAAAGGTTTATTTAACCATTTCCAGACCCCTTGCCTCATAGAAGCCCAGTATTACTTGCAGCTCCATCAAATACCTGGTTTGGCTCTTTTTACTTCATTAGATTTTAAATGAGGTGTGCTGCTTACGGTATTTTTTTTTAAATTCACCCAATGACTGGGGGCACTGAGCAGAAACCTGGAACCAAACCTGTGTTCTTCTAGCCAGCTGTCAAAATACCAACAACCTATAAAAAATTCTTGATACTTTTTGCTGCTTTCTTCTTTGTGTGCATTTCTTCTATTTTTCATTTGTGTTTTTTGCTGGCACTGCTGATACAAATGGCTTTAAACAATTTGCATAGCAGCCTAAAACGTTTACATAGTACAGTAGGAATGTGACTATAGGTGCACTGCTGCTTCAGGTGAAGTCTAGCTGCTGTGAAAATGTAAACATAAAATCAACAATGGAAATATTCACAATATTTTTAAATTGTCCAACATATGCAATAATTGTTTCAGCCCTATTCTATATGACCCTTCGGTCAATGACTAAACAGACTAAATAAAGATGTTGCCCAAAAATATGGGCCTTCTTTTCTATTTCTGCTGAAACAGCACCAGTGTCATTCACGGACACACTCTGTGTTTACTAACAGAGCATTTGGTAAACAGACATATTGACCGTTTTGGTGGGGGTACTGCTATTGTTTGAAAGCCTCTGTTTTTGTAGCACTAAACACTGCCCTGCCAGCTGCAGCGATTGCTGGCTGAGGCTTTAATAATAACGTGCGCCACAGAGGGCAATGACCAGTAAGAATACAGAACAAAAGCACAATAACAAATGCCCTGGACATTCAACACAGACTGAGCATGAAGAATAACGAATAAAAGACATGGCCTCTGTGCCAGTCACGTAGGGCAGGCTCCACCTGTTTGATTGGGAAGGAAATTCACACAGGGGGCCATGTGCCCTCTTTTTTTCCCTCATTCACCTGCGGTGCACACAAACATCAGGCCTACAAGGTTAGTTGTGAAATTACATGGAAAATTCCATATATCCAATAATCCCCCAGTGGGTGAGTAGAGAAAACACCAACCATTTAAAAAAAAACACACATTCAACTTGTCTTCAAAAATGGCAGAAACTCAACTGAGCTATGGTTAAAACCAACTGTCGTATAATTATAGCTGAACTAAAAGTTGTTTTCTATCCTAAAGCATCTGTGTTTTCCTCTGCATGACTGGATCAGGCTGAACTGGTTTCGTTAACTGAAAGAAGACCAGAGATTTTCATTGATAACTCATTTAACATTGATAAAAGCCAACTGGATTATATTTCCCTACAAACTTACACCACCTTGCAACAGAACTTCTTGAACTTGGTCTTGGAGGCCCCAATGCCCTGCACATTCTACAGCTTTCCCTACTTTAACTCATCTGTTACGACTTGGGAAGAGCTAATGAGCTGATTCGTTGGATCAGACATGTTCATGACAAATTGTATGTGCTAGAGATGGAAGTATGATGCTAAAATGTAACTAGGTTGCATTTTAGTGAGAAATGCACAGTTTCTCTAATGCACAGTTGTTCTAGTAACTGTGTCTTACTACTAGGTGGTTGCTATGGTGGTTATTATGGCACTGCAGGTGGTTCCTATAATATTCTAAGTGGTTGCTATTGTGTTTCTAGACGGTTACTATGGTTTCACAGGTGAGGGTCAATGTAAAAACACTAGTCAAAAAGACAGGGGGATCAACACTTCTTCAAAACGAGAGGGGTCCCAATACTTTCTACCACAAAGAAGAGTAAAAAACCTTTGCCCTTTAGCGAGGTTTGAACCTACAAACTCCAAGGGGTGTTTCTCAAAGAGAGAAAGACCCAAACATTAGTTTAATGGCCAAAAGAAACAGCCTTGGAGGAGAAACATCCCCAAAATTCATCATAAAAAATAAATGAATTAATTTTAGGAACAGCGCTTCTGCAGTCACACTCATTAACAACAAATATAGATTATGGTTCTATGAGGTCTATTTAAACTTCAGATGTCTGGAAGATATCTGATATCTGTGCATTTCAGCTGTCACACAATTTAAATTCATCTATCAAATCAAGCACAAACTCTTATACCGCTATATTTCATTTTGCTTCAGCTATTTAGGCAAAATATCCCCCATGTTCAACTTATTGCAGTGTATTATAGGGTGTAGTGTTGTGCAGCAAATGGCTGGTAAAAAAGACAGGGCCAACACAACTGGGACATATTGCAAATTTTCCGAATCGTGATTTAACGTGCAACTATAAATAATTTGTGGTCCAGGACTGTCCACGAACACCAACCTATCCACCTGATCTAGCTTGTTGCATTTAGGCCAGAAAGCAAGTTAGCTGCTATTGTGTTTTCATGTAAACAGTGCGTAAGTTTGGTAATTTCTGACAGTTCAAACACATCTGCAGGTGGTTCACAAGCTCAGTGGTTTTACATAAATATTCCCACTGGAAAAAATATATATATAATAAAAATGGCATTTCTTGCTATTTTAACAAATGGCACTCATTCATACGTCAATTTTAAAACAAGCAATTGCTCTTTCATCTAAGTGTTAATTGATCTCAGAAAGTAAACAGAAATATTAACATTTTCTGCCTCTCCTTATTTACCTCCTTATTTAAAAACAGACTCAATACAACACTCTTTGGTTCACTGCTGCCACATACACTTGGTTCACTGCTGCCACACACTGCTGCCACATACAGAAGTATTGGTACACACCTCTTAATTATTTAATTCAGGTGGGCCCTACACTTCCAGCGATGGACTGAATGCTTCATTATACCAAGACATTTTGGACAATGCCATGCTTCCAACTTTGTGGACAGAACCTTTTGGGGAAGAACCCTTTCTATTCCAGCAGGACTGTGCACCAGCGCACAAATTCCTTAAAGACATGGTTGGATGAGTTCAGTGAGGAAGAACTTGACTGACCCGTGCAGACCCCTGACCTCAACCCCATCCAACACCTTTGGGATGAACAGGAAAGGAGATTGTGGGCCAGGCCTTCTAATCCAACATCAGTGCCTGACCTCATAAAAGCTCTACAGAATGAATTGGCACAAATTCACAGAGAGCATTCCAAGAAGAACAGAAGCAGTTATAGCTGCAAAAGTGGGGACCAGTTCAATTTTTAAAGTCTATGTATTTGAATGCAATTTTAAGTCCCTGTTAGTGTAATGGCCAAGCATCCCAATACTTTTGTCCATATAACATAGATGTAGGGGGCTTTGATAAGGTCCAATAATCACAGAACATTCCAAGCAACCAATGAGGGAAGTGTAAGAGGCACTTGTCCTCATTTGCCCACAGCTATCAGCACGTCAAGGTCTTCTTCCAGCTGTGTTTCTTGAGGAAATGGATCTATTTGGAGAATGGCCTACTGGCCTCTATGTTCCAAAGAAAACAGTCCATCATAGATTCAAGGTGGGTTTGAATCCATGATGGACTGGCTGCATATGGTTATTAGATTATATATAAGGCACATGTCCATGTTTTATATATTAAATGATACATAAAAGTGTTACATAAGGCTTTAGACTGAATGTGTTTGGCATATCACACACTAAAAAGGGGGTTTTAAGCACATACCTAACTGGCTACACACGTTTATTAGATTATATATAAGGCACCTACCTATATTTTGTATGTTAAATGATATATAAAAGCTATTCTTTATGCTTTAGACTTAATATGTGTGCTTTATATATTATAATGGCGGTTTTAACCACTCACACAACTAGCTATAAAAATGTATTAGATAATATATAGGGCACATAAGGTATGTGACATACCTACATTTTATATATCAAATGATATATAGAAGCTATATTTTAAGCTTTGGACTGAATATGTTTGGCATATAATCACACTATAAGCATGGTTTTTAAACCACCCACCAACTGGCTATATAAAGTTCACATAAGGCATATACCTATGTTTTATTTATTAAATGATATATACAAGTTATACTTTAAACGTCAAACTGGATATGTGTGGCATGTATCATACTTTAAACATTTTAGACTATATGGAGGGTACAGTGCTGAGTGCTTCTTCTTCACAGCAAGAAGAATTTGATTCAAAGATGGGACAGCTGGGGTTCTTTCTGTGTGGAGTTAGAAAGGTGGGTTTCTTCCAGGTGCTCCAGTTTCTCCCAACCATTTTTTAATACAGGGAATAAAACTCCTGTCAGTGACCTTGACCAAAGAACTGGCCGTAAAGACCTGGAGCTGGTCCCCAGGTACTGGCAACAGTGGCTGTGTATGTGTGTGTGTGTGTGTGTGTGTGTGTGTGTTCACTGACGTTAGACTACATTCAATTTTACATCATAAAACTGGATCATTTTAAGAGCTCTGAATCGCGATATAACTCATAATAACTATTCTGGTCTTCTGCCCAGTTCTTTAACAAGGGTTAAAGAAAGAAGAGCCACAATCTCTTGCTGTGCAAACCTGTTTGAGGCGGACTAGTCTTCCAAAAGCACCACAGCTCAGAAAACACTCCTAAGTGGGAACAACAAGTATCACTTTGATAAATGATCTTACACTATAAAGCTTTGGAGCAACATGATCCACCCGTGAAGGACGACATTCATGTTAAATGCAAAAGTCACTTATGTGCTTCCTCACAAACACCTTGTGTATCGAGCCCCTGGTTCCCGAAATGCTTCTGTATGTTAAACCCATCATTGTCATTAGACAAAGTGCTGAGGGTGACAGCTCTGTCATCTTGCGGTGATCTCTGACCCTAACGTTTACGCAAAACTTACTCCATATCTCTGACTCAGATTAGGTGCTGTGTGAGCAAGTTTTGTTCGGTGTGAAGTCTAGAAATGCATTAGAGACTGAGAATATCAGGCCTGTTCAGATCCAACTAATGCAAAATGAAATGGGGGGAAAAAATAAATTGCTCTAAAATGACCAAACATATGAATCTTTAATACCCAGGAGGGACAAGGTTAAGGGCCCATTCTATATTTAAACAGCTCCAAGAGACAAGTGACATAACTCACATTAATGTGCAAAGAGAGCGGTTATATAAAAGTGCTTATTTGATAAAGCAGTCTAGCATAAAATAACTTATCTGGCTTATCTAATATAGTCTGGACAGTGAAGAAAAACCTGGAGGGCTATAAAACCCAAGAACAAAACCAAAGACTGCCACCAAGCCAACATGCCATGGCTCATTAGGAGCTGTAAAATAATAATGTAATAAGGCTGCTTAATAATAAAATTATTTTTAGCTCCAGAACTGTTTTTGAAACCTTTTAATCTACACAGTATCTCATCAGCCAACACTCAACCACTGCGCAGCGTACGTTTGCAGGCAAAAAAGAGTTATGTGCTTGACTCTGTTTGTTTTGTCCATCCCACTGTAAGATAATCAGATAGATAAACTCTATGGACAAAAGTATTGGGACACTTGACCATTACACCAGCAGGGACTTCAATGATATTGCAGGTCAATACATAGGCAGTATAGTATAACAGCTTCCACTCTTCTTGGAAGGCTTTCTACAAGATGCTGGAGTGTTAATGTGGGAATTTGTGCCCATTAATTCTGTAGAGCGTTTATGAATCAGGCACTGATTTGGACAAGTCCTCCGTTCCTGTTCATTCCTGTTGGATGGGGTTGAGGTCAGGGCTCTGTGCGGGTCAGTCAAGTTCTTCCACACCTAACTCATCTGACCATATCTTTAGGGTTTTCTGCATCAAGACTGTCCTTCACTCGAACTAAAGGGCCTAGCTCACACCATTGAAAACATTGTGTCCCAATACTTTTGTTCATATTGTGTCCTCATTGTTGACATAAAACTAAGAGGATATACAGACATATAGGTAAGACATATAGATAGACAAATAGACAGATAAAAAATACTTTATCCAGCCAGTAGCAACAAGGACCTGTAAACTTCACCACAAAACGAAGAGTTCTACTTAACATTGTAAACAGGGAGTTTTGACCAATTTGTGTTAAGCTTGCTATGGAGCTAGCCACCTTAACCTGAAAAGCAAGGAGCTGAAGCTTATTTTTCACATTTGTTGTTGAACTACTAAATACTAGCTGTTGTCTTTAAAAGCAAGAAGAATAAAACCGAAGCCAAAATTAACGGCCGAGTTAGAGTGAAAAAGGCGAATATGAAGACAACTTCAGTCTCGACTGAGAAACAGAAGTAAATAATAGCCACCTTACCAGATAATCCATGTACTGCCTCGGAAATTTGTTGTCGTCTTTGTAAAAAAAGCGAAATCCCGGACGAAGCAGGTTGTCAAATGAATTGTTGGTGTAAAGGGAATGCATCCAAACAGCTTGGCTTTGGACTCCCCGCCTCTCTGAAACGAAAACAGACCTGATCAAAAATACTCAGCTAACAGGGACTCTCTCTCTGCTCTCCCCTCGCTTCTTTTAAACCCAGCAGTCCCCTACCCTCCTCACACACTGGAACACATCTCCTACATTAATTTTTTCCTTTGTAAACTTCAATCCTGGCACAGTTTACCCCGTTAAATAAACCCCAGCGAGCCTTTAGTTAGTTTACAGCACAGCTAAACTGTTAGCCCTGCCACAGACACTCCAAACACCAAGAACCCCACCTGACGTCATGTGTTTGGCTACTGGGGTTAAACTTCAAACTCAAGCTTTACTCAGCCACGAAGTGGGAAATAAAATGATGAAAACGTGTCTAAAAGAAATATGTAAGACTTTATCAAAGTGTTGTTTAGAAACTGCTCCCATCTCAATTCAATTCTATTCAACCCAACTTAATGCAGCTCTCCTGGCAAGACGTTGCATTTACAGTACTGACACAACGTTGAACTGAAACAATAAAAGATTTAATATTAAAATATGATAAAATAGATGAATTCCAAAACAGATACAAAAGTCATTTTAATATCAATATTACTGTTACTACTAATCATAATATAGCAGCAGATTTAAAGAGAGGTAGGAAATAGAAGTATGCAGTAAAGTGTCAATAGTGTCAATAATAATAATAATTCTGCTATAGTGATGATTATATGAGAATATAAAATATATAAGTATATATAATATTAAGTAACGATAGTAATAGAGAAAGTATTAATAATAGTAATAATGACAGTGGTAGTAGTGGCAATAATATTATGAATAATAAATATAAGCAGCAGCAGCATCCATTATAATCATGATCATATGGATGCGCAAGCAATTTCCTCCGGGATTAATACAGTTTTCTGATTCTGATATACTAATAATTATTATTATTGTTATTATAATTATTATTATAGTGCTAAATTAGTACCAGAAGAATGAAATGGTATATATATATTTATTATTGATGATTTATTAATTTATTTTTTTAGGCTATTTATAGAAACATATGGAAACCAGGAGGCTGACTTTGTTCGCACTGTACTCTCTCTGTTGTAAACTATCTCTGTTTTAATCACGTGATCCAGGCTCTCTCCCAGCTGTGAGCTACGCTGGGTCCTCGCCTGTCACGTGACAGGACCGGTGGAAACGTCTATATCTATTTTGTGGCGACATCTACTGGTCAAAACACGAAAAAAACTAGACAGTGGATTTCAAACTTCCTTTTTTTTCTATGTATTAAATGCAAATATTTCAAAGTGCTTTGTGAAATGCTCTACAGAGAAACATCTGTGGTGAATGGAACCAGACGACTGAAGCATTTATTACCTCTAGAAGCTCCATCACAGAAAATTATTACATGAAACAGTTTTGAATAAACTGCTCGGTGCTTAAGACAATGTTTTGCTATACTTTATACTATAGTTTAGTCTAAAATCCTATTTTAAAAACACTTTTATGGCGCGAGGCAAAATAGTACCAAAAGAAAAGCATGTTTCTTTTTAAAAATAATAATTTAATTAAAATTATATTTTTACATTCATACTATCATGATCAACATAAATAACCAAGAAGACACATGTAGGTTCACTGGTGAGTGGGGATAGTAAATAAAATAATTATTACTGTGTTGTATACATTATAAAGAACATGAAGCTGAAACCCAGTTATTAGAACTTAATTGTGAACTGTAATTAACATCTGTGCTTCTCTCTCTTTTTTGTGGTGATGGAGGGCTTATCTTTCGGAATTGAACACAGAAACAAAGTGAAAAGGCCTCTTTGAGGAGTAAAAGTTCACTAAAGCTGTTCAAAGCATGCAGTTACAATGTTATGACTGCATCATTAATACTAACTAAAAATCACAAATTCGAGTTTTCTCGGTTCAGTTAGAACAATGGGGCTAGGAACATCTATTGACAAAACCAAAATGTAAATCATAATTCTATGACTATAATGATTCCACAATTTATACCTTCTGCTTTATTTAAATCAAATTGTTTTCCAATGCTTTTCAGTACTAGCCCTTTTTCCCTTTTTACTAATTCCTGGAACTAACTAAAGGATTTCATTTCAAAATGCATTAATGGCCCCCCACCAGCATGGAAAATCAAAATCAGCAATACAAGTTTGTGTAAACATCCTTAAAGTAAGGAAATTAAAAAATGTTAGAAAATGATCATGCACAAATGCATTGCTTTGCAACACAGACTTTAAAGGTAAATATAAATGAAGGATCTGAGCCCTTTTAAGACAATTTTCTTGTTTTCCAATCAAACTGTTGGAACAGGCATTCAAGAAATGTAAACATTCAAGAAATCCCTGCGTTAACTCACCTTTATAAGAGAAAGACAAGTATATTACAATTATGTGATGCAATAATGCACTTCAGACTCTTCAGTTTTATTCATGTACTTTCCAAATGTCTCTTTGATTTTATTTGATTTATTTGATAACTTCATTGCACGTCTCAGGAGCTCATTTCACTACATGTTTTACTTGTATAACTACATATGTGTCAAATAAAGAATCTTGACTCTTGAATTTTGAATGTTGGTCCGGATCCTTGACTGTCTTGCTTCTTCACATCTCTGCTTTTCAGCTTTTACATTTTATTTTAGACCAAAAGGAGAAAAAGGAGAAAAAACATCTGAAATAGTTCAGTTCCATTTTAGATGCTTAATGTACTTTTTAACTGATACCTTTTTTATTACTTGAGTCACAATTTCACTGTGTGTGCGCGCGCGCGCGTGCGTGTGTGTGTGTGTGTGCGTGTGTGTGTGTGTGTGTGTGTGTGTGTGTGTGTGTGTTTGTGTGTGTGTGTGTGTTTGTGTGCATGTGTGTGCGTGTGCGTGTGTGTTAGTGTGCATTCGTGCAACAGACCTACATTTGTATTCTAGACAGCATCTGAAAAACTAAGAACTACTACTGAAAAAAGCAGCTACTACCGTGTGGGACATCAAACACACTCCAGAACGATGTAAGTACACGTAGAGCCCCTTTAAAACCCTTTTCTTAAGTTTGCAACTTTAAAAAAAAAAAAAGACACAGAAAAACACTGGATCGTGTTTGGTTTTAAACGCTGTGCGGTGTGGATGATCTGGAGTCTGTGGATTAAATGGGAGAACATTTGGGTTTTATTTGCAGGCAGACTGGGCTGCTGGCTCCACCCTCGATTATCCAGGCCATAGAGCTGCACACAGCGAGGGTGGCGAGGGGGGAGAGACCGGAGGAGAAAGACAAAACCCCTATACTCTCTGCTGCTCTGCCCAGCCACTTTAAAACGCATTAATATGCTCAAATAGTCTCCTGGACTTTGTTTTCGAGGCTGCGTGGACTATACGGACCCTAAAAAAGACGTCTGAGCAAAGTTTCCAAGTCGTCTAACGGGGGTTGGAAACTTTTGCTCGTCTCCAAACGCACCATGGCGCTCAGGGCGAGAGCTTTGTACGACTTTGTGTCCGAAAACCCTGGGGAGATATCTGTGGCGGAGAACGAGCTGCTAACACTGTACAGCGAAGACGTGGTGGACGGCTGGCTGGAAGGGACCAACAGCAGGGGTGAGTCGGGACTCTTCCCAGCATCCTATGTGGAGATCCTTAAGGCTGATAAGGGACCCCCAGTTCAAGGCAATGGAGAGGCATATCATGCCAGCTCTGCTGCTGGGACTGAGTATTCCTACCAGAAGAGTGTGGATACATCCGCCGAATCAACCCCCACCCGGGTTTACCCAACGTATTCCTATCATACCACCAGCCAGGGCAGTGATGAGGACTGGGACGACGACTGGGACGAGAGTCCGGCCACTGGCGACGAGCCAGGAGGGGCGCCAGGCAAAGGTGGCAGTGCCCTGCCTTCCTCCACCTACTCCTCTTCGCCTAGGCGAGGGAGCGCCCAGCAGTCCAGGAGTACAGCCACGGTGGGCAGGAACCTCAATCGCTTCTCCACCTTCGTCAAATCTGGAGGAGAAGCCTTCGTCCTGGGTGAAGCCTCAGGATTCGTGAGGGAGGAGGACAAGATATGTGTAGTGATGGGACAGTTTGGGCCGGAGTGGCAGGAGAGCCCTCACCCGTTCACATGCACTATCGACGATCCCACCAAGCAGACCAAGTTCAAAGGGATGAAGAGCTACATGTCATACGGGCTCACGCCCAGCCACACGCAAAGCAAGGTGAACAGGCGCTACAAGCATTTCGACTGGCTCTACGCCCGTCTGGTGGAAAGGTTCCCCGTCATCTCGGTGCCCCATCTGCCCGAGAAGCAGGCCACAGGCCGCTTCGAGGAGGACTTCATCTCCAAACGCAGGAAGGGCTTGATATGGTGGATGAATCACATGACGACTCACCCTGTGCTGTCCCGCTGTGATGTCTTCCAGCACTTTCTGACCTGCAGCAGCAACGACGAGAAGGCATGGAAACAAGGCAAGCGCAAGGCCGAGAGAGACTGCCTGGTGGGCGCCAACTTCTTCCTCACCATCATCCCTCCACCGGTTCCTCTGGACCTCCAGGACGTGGAGACCAAGGTGGACGGCTTCAAAACATTTGCCAAGAAAATGGACGAGAGTCTGGCCCAGGTTAACGTCACGCTGGGGGAGTTTGGCAGGAAGCAAGTGGCTGGTTTCCGGAAGGAGTATCAAAGAGTCGGGCAGGCCTTTCAGCTCCTGGGGCAGGCGTTCGAGGTGGACCAGCAGGAGTACTCAGTCAAGCTCAACGAGGCTATAGCCTTCACTGCACAGGCCTATGAGGCCATCGGGGACTACTTTGCAGACCAGCCCCGTCAGGACTTGGATCCAGTGTCAGATCTTTTAGCCATTTACCAAGGACATCTGGCGAACTTTCCCGACATCGTTCATGTTCAGAAAGGTTTGAGACCTTTTTTTGGGAGATTTTTTGCTCGTTTCTACTAGCAGTCTGGTTCCAAACCTTTACTGCTCAGTTTAGGTCAAGAGGTCATCATAGCAGCTCACATATTACTGGTCTCCATGGTTTTCTCCGGTGCCTTTTTCTTTTATGAAAATGAAACTGGTAGATCGCATATAGCAATGTAAAAATGAAGTTTACAGTTTCCTTTACCCCTTTTCTTAACTTCAATTGTGCTGAGTCAGACAAGACAGTCCTTTTTATATAGTTGTACACAGTTATCTACAACTATGTACAACTTTGCATGATTAACATAGCAAAGGCAGTTAGAATTGATTACATACTATGGGCTGAATGCAGTTTAGCTATATAAATATGAGGGACAGATGTTTTTAAACATACAGTATTCACATTCTACATGAGGCAGTTTTATTTATGAAAAGAGAGATTTTAAATGTGCTTTAATAGCATTTGGATTGTTTAGGGCAGTAGTTTGCAGTTTTGTTGAGTCAGCTTTTTTGCAGTATATTTGATTTGGACAGATCTTCTGCAGTGTAAACATCACAAAGCAATCTGAAATCCAACATTTTCTAGTCCAATGCAAGCCACATTTAAGGGCATTTTCAAATCTGATGCAAACCGGATCTCTGAACATGTGTCTGAGTTTGACAAATCAGAACACCTTTCATGTGGGTTTTTTTCATGGTTTGTGGACAGCTGTTGCTGACATCAGAATATGACACAGGAAAGTTGATGATGCGTCACATATTGCAGCTCATACATGGTGAGCTAAAGACATATACAGACATATGCTTATTTTACACACAGGATCATTGTGCTATTATCTATAAAGGATCAAGATCTAAGCTCATTAACACAACCAGTTCAGAAAATGTTGCCCCTCCGGTCAGCGTACTCACTAGTGTGGCAACCAGTGTGGATATGCAAGCAAAAACATCTACAATCTGACCATACGTACTAGATCTGGCCCCTGAAATGTGAACAGTCACTCAAGTCTGAAAATCAAAAAGTATCCAATTTTCCCTGCAGTGTTTACTTGTTAGGTGAAACTTTTAGATCCAAAACTAAAACTAAAAAAAAGCAAACACAGAACATGGAAAATTGTGGACAGTTGATTTTATTGCCAGTTTTTTCCTTTAAAGGCAACCTTGCCTGTTAAGTCTTGAGTAATGTCATGCTCTTGCTTAAGATGGAAAGGATGAATGCATTCGATATTAGATGGGTAGCTTGCTGTTTGTTGCTTAGTGGACAAAAGGCCAACCCCACAGTACAGATGTTGTAGTACGGAACATTTTCTCCATATGGAAACTTGCCTTTAAGTTTATTATGCAATACAGCTCCAGCACTGTAGTGCTACAATTGAGCCTAGTGGTAGAATCATGTGTGTTTCATCATGGAAATAACTTAACTGTGCTGTACCAGGGCCCTTCAGGCCTAGAGTTCTGCTGTCCGGATCTAAAGTCTTGAAGAGGAACGTCATGCTGCGTCAGAGCGTGGTGTAAAACAAATTGAAAGTAATGTTCCTCAGCATGAGCTCTCAGCAACATAACAAATCTGATATTTGGCCATGTTTCTGTGTGTTTGACTATGGAGGAAGCTGGAGTGTGTACAAGGCTGGCTTTGCTCAGTCACATGGTTGTGGTGTAGTTGCTATGGTGGCGTGAGGCCAAGCCTGTTGTAATTGGGGTTGGAGGGAGTGGGGCATGCATAGGCTGAGCTTTTTGAAGTGTGCACATTTACATTTAATTTGCAGAATTTGTGATTTAGATCAGTTTAATCCTTTTAAAATGTCCAACAGATTGGCATATGATGTCTACACTGAAACATTGTGCTAGCCTTAACACTGTGGGCTATTTATAGTTACTAAAATTGAAGCCTTAGGGGCTTTACTGAAGGCTCCAGTTTGGTCCACAATCAGATGTGGGGGTCAAGACCTCTCTTTTGTCCTTAGGAACCTCAGCACATTCTAACACTGAAGAAGGCTACCTGGGAAAGGTACCTAGAAAAGCTTAATACTAACATTAAGGAGGCCTCGTGGGACGAAGGTTGCGCCTTAGCCTGAATTCCAAAGGGAGCAATAAGCTGTAGATCAGAGCTCATTAATGGACTAAGCTGAGCTTTCATTAAAGCCTGTTTTGTGCAGCAGAGCAGTATCTCTGATAAAGAAAAGACAGGGTTTAGTAAAAGCTTGCATGATTCTAACATTTCTCAAACACGTGTCATGCATCATTCTGTAGTCTGCATCTTATTAGGAACCTCAAGTCTAAGCAGATTTTCTCTATGGGGAAAAATGAATGGCCTTTTAAAAAATGACCTCACTTGCACCCTGTGGTGGACAACAAATGGATACAGTATCTCCTATGTACAACACCCCCCCTAACCTCCTCAGTGATACTGGATCCTGTAAATTATGAGGTCATTTACCCGTAAAAGTATGAATAATTCTACATACATGCAACAAACAATCTCACACTCCTGCGTGTGCTGCAGTGATGTTGACTGGAAGTAAATCTAACATTAAACCTTATTATAGAACACCAGCTTCTCAAACTGATTTATTTTACTGCTATTAAAGCGACTTAACAAGCAGATTTGACTAAATTTGACTGGCTTAATTTTGGTTGAGTGTTTTGGTTAATGTTATGATGTCCAGGGGTGCTGAAAGGGGACTCAGCACTGTCAGGGAACACTAAAAAAGAATATTATATAATATTGGGAGCTCAGTATTAAATTATCTTTATAGTGCACACAATTTGTAGTGCCGCCCCTGATGTCAATTCAGTTCATTTCCGTTTTAGCCTGCATATAGCAATATTTGTTTTTTACACTTTAACAACCTCACAATTCAAAGGATCCAGCAATATTTGAAGTACAAAAATCAATACGAAGGAGTGTATCAGGTTCAGAATATTTGTACGATTTCTTTACAGTGGTGGTGACAGGAACCAGGGGTCCCAACAACACAAATGTAGCCATTATTTACTCTTGGAATCCAGTTAATATATCCAGTTTTAAGGGTAAAATGGTGAAAAATACCTGAGGGGACTATTTTTCCTAACAACACCCTGCTTGTAACCCTCCACCAAGAATGGATTTTAAAAAATATGTCAAACCATATCTCAAATCTATCATAAAACACACATCTAGGAAAGTATTAATGACGATTTTGCTGAACAGTTTCCTCTAAGACAACGATTAGAGATGTCTAGTTCCATTCACCACCACTGTGAACAGTTCTGGCTTGGCAGTGTTTCACATCAAATCGCTCTGAATGGCTTATCTGATTGAATTCCTCCACACTCCCGATGATTCCTGCCACCTATTCTGTCTAATCTCTGACCTGTCCCTTATCCCTCTCCCACCAGGAGCCCTGACCAAAGCTAAGGAAAGCCAACGACATGGCGACGAAAAGGACGGCCCCGCCGGGATTAACGAACGCTGCAACATTATTTCCTGCGCCACGTTGGCTGAGATGCAGCATTTCCATCGAACGCGTGTGCGAGACTTTAAAGCGCAGATGCAGCACTACCTCCAGCAGCAAATCTTATTCTACCAGCGGATCACAGGCAAGCTGGAGGAGGCCCTGCACATGTACGATCAGGCTTAACACCAGAAAAAAAAACAGTATTCTGGATCAACTCCAGTTATCAAGTCTCAACAAATACACAGTAGGCTCAAGAGAACTGACAAAACAGTGTTTTTTTTAATGAAATTATTGAACAATAGAATAGTCGATCTTCAGAACTGGGTGCCTTCCACTGATAAAGACTGATGTGTATGCATGTATATGTGTTACAAAGAACGAGTGAGTGAAAAAAGTGATGCATTGGATTTACTTGATTTTTCAGTCATTTTCATTTGGCACCAGCTGTGTTGATGTAATATAATGCAGAAATGATTGATAGTCCATAACTCTTTTCAGTGTTAAAGTGTAGGCCTTTTTTTATTATGGACTTGAAATAGTTATATGCAGCCTCTGCCACAGAAATTCTCACTCCATTTACATTTTAACCAGCTACAATAAGGTCATGGAAGTACTCATAATCAGCAGAAAACCCATAACCCATTACCTGATAACCTTGTACCTTTATTGCCTGGCTTCTTGCCTCTCGTTGTGCTTTTGGCTTGGACTTTAACTGGCTGACATTTCGAACGTCAGCTGCCAACGCTTGTGCCTTTTCTTTCCATCACCATCTCATTTCCTGAGGTGTTTTAATACACATCTCTATATTTATGAATCTCGGATGTCTTCTAGATTTGCTGCTTAGTTTTTTCTCCATACACTGATCTCACGTTTCCTTGTTGGAGGGCTTTGTTTTAACACATCATGGGGAAGGGGCCTGCATCTGTTTCAAATTAGGGTTCTGTAAGGAAAATGCAGAGCGAGGACGCCCGTTTGGAGCCTGTGAGGAGCAAATGGAGTGTAGTGTGACCTAGAAAGCGCAGGCCTAACCCTCGTTATCTAGAGGACATTCCAGACGGCACAGGAAAGATCACTCGCAGCTCCTCGGCTCAGCTTACCCTTTCTTTCATTATTCAGATAAGATTCTCTTTACTCCGATACAACCACGGGCTATCTTTGGTCAACCCTGGGATCAAATGGCTTAAATCGCAGTTTTGGTTTATAAGTGTGGCTCACGGTGTAGAAAATAGATCTACTGTTTAGTGACATCCCTTTGTAGGAACTTTAACCCTTAAATCCCAACAAATAGTCAGTTGTCATCATACAGCAAAACAACTCCTTATATGGAAGTTCCCCCAGTTTGTGTTGATTGCCGAGGTGTCAGACGTCATGCTGAGCTTTGTTCCTGTATAACGTAGAACTAAAGTTATTGTCATTTATAACACATGTAATAATAACTACAAGTTGGGTTTTAAAAATAGCATCACAAACAAATGCCCATAAAGAACAAAAATGCCTAAATTTCATTTGTTTTACGCCTTAGAAACAAACAGAAAAAACTTTCAGTATAGTCTCTGCCCACATGACTGGGGGGGTCCAGAGAGCGGCCGTGTGAAAGGGCAGCATACGACGAACATGTAGGAGAGCAAACATTCGTTTTAGACTGTTTTACACTGTTTTTTATTTCAGTTCCATTTGTTTTGTGACATCACATATATGTGACATTTACATATATCCACATATTCACTGCACTTTAGCTCCAGCTATGTATTAAAACGAGTGTCTGGTTTGCCTGATGAGGTATAGTCTCGCATAGCCAGACCTTCATACTGACGGCTGAAGGTCTGGAATTCATAGCAGCTTTCTTTGGCCAAGGTCCGCCCATAAGGCCGTTTGACCGACATGTCAAACAACCAATCACAGTTCGTTTCGTTCAGCGTCACGTTTC
>JBBPCW010096303.1:0-11708 GCA_037974425.1 Phenacogrammus interruptus
TATATATATTCTGTCAGTATAAAACATAAAAATGTATTACCTTGCTATGTAGATGTCTTACAGAAAAATCCTCATCCTTTTCTCTGGTACATTTTTAGCTTTAGTTCTAATAGTACACTCTTAAGTATTTTGGCTAAATAATACTGGTTTGCTAACAGTGTAAGCTGAAAAACTCCCGTCTCAATTTTGAAAGGTTTTTATGGGAGTGAGTGAGTGAAACGAGGCGGTAGTAACCCGAGGATATTTAAATATTTCCAATGCTGTTTTTATGGAAAAATAAATAAGCCAAAAGCTCAGTATATTATTCATCATTTAACTTACTACAGTTCATAAAATCTTTGAAATACTGAATGAAACACAGATCTATCACTGTGTATCTTGTTCATAATATTTATTATATCTATCAGTGTAAACCAGCAAGTTTGAACATAAACTAGATTTGATCTCCGCAAGAAATCGTGAAGTGTAATTGTGTGGTTGCTATAAAACTAGTGTTTAGAGACACAAGCATTGTTTGTGTTAAAACATAAATATGATTATCAAATATTAAACCGGTGCCTCCACCCACTCTCTTCGTTCAGCACCGCGTTTTACCGCTGAACTACGCAGGGGGCTTGAACTCAATGGCTCTTACCAAGCTTTTATCGTTAAGGAAAGAGGGGTGGAATGAACTGCTCTCACCCGAAAACACGTGGGAAAAATGCACTTAACTGCACAACCACACAACAAACAATGACACATGTCTTCTTTAGAACTGACCTGAGTGTCTTAAAATCTGAGTCTGCTTCGACTCACCCCTTTGCTCTCTCTCCTTATACATTTTGGAGGGGACTTGACCACAACATTGAAATTTAAACAAAAATTTTGGCCAAACTTAGAAGAGAAGCAGGACCAAATCTACCAAAATCATACTAATAAGTCCAAAGCCTAGAATAATCAGTGTGTAAAACACCGTCCACTTTCTAAGAACCCCCTCTCCTGTGGCTCCACCTTGCTGGTGACCGGTGGAGAGCTGTGGTGTTTAGGAAATGCCCTTGTTTGTTACTTATCTCGTGGCAGTTTTGTGATGTTGCCACCGTTGGTCGTGGGTTTCTCAGAATGTGGACAGTGACTGGAAATGAAAGTGATCAGTTTCTAATAAAGTGGATGGACACGTTCACACTACTAATCCATCCATCCATCCAGCATCAGAACTGATCATCCTAACCTGGGAGGTTGTGGGGTTAGAGTCCATTCCATCTCTCATAGGGCATAGTTCAGAGAAACACTCTGGACCAGTCTTCAGTTCATAACAGGCAAAGTACTATAAGCTAAATATATATTAAATAATTATAATAAGATAGTAGTTCTGTACAGCTTGCAGCTAATCAGGAGGAGCAAATGTGTAAAAAGTATCAACATTTCTGGTTAAAAGAACATATGTTTCTTGGATCCAGGTTTCTGCTCAGGGCCTTCAGTCATTGGGTGAATGAATAAAATTCCATAATCAACACCTAATTTAATCTCCTGCAGTAAAAAAGAGCTGAACCAGGGATTTGATGGAGCTGCAGGTAAAACTGGGCTTCCATGAGGAAAGAGGTGGTTCAGCAACACTTTGCCAAAAAAAAACACCATTTACTGTATTAATGAAGTTTACTGTATTAATGTTGTTTGTATTTGTTGTAATGTAAGAGTTTTAACACTAAATTAACACCACTGCCCAGCAGGAAACAGCTTTTTAGCATCATTTTCTTAGATGCCTAAGACTTTTGCACAGTACTATATATATATATATATATTTGGAATGTGTAGCATCAAATTAATTTGAATACTAAAATTAATCATTTAAGATGGATGGATGTAGGTCAAACAGTTGTAATGAAATGAATATCCAAGAAAATTCATATCTTGAATGAAACTCTAATGAAATTAACATCCAGAATGAAGTTTCAGAAAATTAATATTTAGACATTCTAAGAAAATTCGTATCTAGAATGAAATTCTAACAAAATGAACATCCATAATGAAGTTTCATTTAATACGGCTCTATAATCAAGTTCTCATAAAGTGATGTTCAGAAGTTAATCCCCTGTGGAGGCTCTAGTTTATTGTGTGGGTGGGTTGGGGTGAGGGGTTCATTGTCCAGCATGAACTCATGAAGAAATTCTTCGGTACGATCCCAGCCTTTTCTGGACTTTACCTCAGTTAAGTCATGAATACGTTTAACCACCAGATCTGTCCCTCGTCCAGACTGTGATCTCGGAGCTTGGACTGTTGGTCTTCTGTTCATTCATTTGATTCATATGAATTCCTGTGAAACTACAGTCGTGAGGATCTGCAGCTATGAAGCTTTCCCTGATGGTCCAGTGAAAGCCTCGGGGAGCTCAGGCTCAGCCCCAGTAAATGTGAAAGAAGAAGGGCAGGCGAGGGACTGTCTTCCCCAGCAGGCGGGGCCCGGTAAAGGACCACTTTCTATGAGTGGCAGAACATCTGCAGTTCTTGTGCAATTTTAGAATTTTAAGTGATTGTTGTTTATTTTGAGGTCAACAACAACACACAGTTTCTGCCTTTCCATGAAACAGAGGCGGTCTGTGAAGGGCGACCGGGTTCGAACGCTTCTGCTTTTAGTTTTCATTTTACACACAGGAAACCCTCGAGGCCACGCTTCAAATGTAATCATTTATATTTATATACAGTACTGTGCAAGAGTCTGAGACTCCTATGCAAATCGTTTAAAGACATTTTTTCAGTGTGTGATAATTCGTCTCTGCTACCAAAGTTAACATCCGAAAAAATGTCTTTAAACTATTTGCATAGGTGACTAACACTTTTGCACAGTACATATATAAATATAAAGTATATCAATATAAATTATTAATATAAGTGTATATAAATATAAATGATTACATTTGAAATGTATCAATATTTTTACACAGTAAAATGAATGAAGATTTGTTTTGTTTGTTAAAAAGTAGCTGATATTTTGTGAGCTGGTGAGGAGAACACAGGTTCGGTTCCAGATTCCTCCGCGGTTCCTCCAGGAGAGGAGGAGGAACTTTTGTGAAATTCCATCAGCAGCTCCTGATTTAATTTACAGAAAAACTGATAAACCAGGTTTCTGATGGAAACTAAAAGTAATACTGGACTTCCACAAAGAACACACAGATATACTGTACATACAATCACTATTTACTGTGTAATTTTATCTTTTATTGTTATTTATTCTATTTAGGTTTATTCGGTATATTTAGTAATATTCATGTGGAAAAAAGAACACACACTGATGATGTGAACTGTTTTTAAATATTGTTTTTGTAGGTGCCTAAGGCTGTATATCTACCGTTCCAAGAGCACCCAGGAAATGTGCCCCTAAATATGCCTTAATTTCATTATAAACCCTTAAAAATGTAAATGTATCCATACTGTACAGAGACGCTTCACAGGGCAGCAGCCAATCAACAGCAAAGAGAAATAAATAGCGTGCCCAGATTGGCTACTTTCAAACCTCCTGCCTAGGAAGGTTTAAAAGTAGCAGTATTTCACCATCCCAAGACATGCTTTCTTTGTGTTCTTTCACAGTACCGAGAAATGTATACAGATATGTTTTATATGGAAATGTAGCTGAATTTACATTAATATTAATGTTATGAAATTAGTACATTAAATCCATGAAACATTATATATTGGCATGAAAAAAAACAAATACAAAATGCGGAGGATATCTGTAGATTCTGCGAATGTTTTAAATATATATTTTTCACTGCATTTCACTGTCAAAATCATATTCCACACTTTACCATTTTCAGAACACTTTCAGAGGTCTCGGCACTGGCGTTGGGATGTTGTCACTGGGTGTTTTTGGCGTAATTATACGAGCTGGCCAGTTTTCTCATAATCTTTTGAAATAAATAATTGTTGGTTTTTAGGTTTGAGCCTGAACACAGACTACATTCACGGTTCATTTTTTTACTTTCATTTTCAGTTTATCCTCCCAAAAAAAACCCCAAAGTAATTCAACTTTATATACAAAGCCCAGTTCATGTTCACCAAAGTGTTGTCCAAAACTGACCAAAAATAACATTACATGACTAACACTGAATAAAATAACAAATAAGAAAAATAAAATAGAAAGAGAAATAAAACAGAGACATACGTGATTAAGATCAGTAACATCTGTCAGCGTAACTCTCTTTAAGGTTTAGAGCCTTTTTTTTAATAAAAAAAAAATCTGAATACTTGGGGACAATCTAATACTCACCAGTGAGGAGTTCCATAGCCCTGCTGCCATAACTGCAAAACCCCTGAGTCTGAGTCACATGTGTGGGACAGATAAACAGAGCTTGAAGGTGCCTGGTGGTAGACTGTGGCTGGAGATCTATGATGTATTAAATCTACCTATAGATGGCTCGACCCTGACAGTGTGTTGTTTGTTCGTTTCAGCTGCCACACCTGCCGCACATTGGTGAGAGTTTGATGAAGAGGAGTCTGAGGCCGGTGGACCTGAGGGACATGAGTCTGGGTCAATTACAGGTCATCATGAACGACCTCCACTCACAGATTCAGGGTGAGTCCAGATCACAGACACAGTAAACCTAACCAGCAAGTCTCTAAAGAAGATGCCGCATGTATACAGAAAGCGAAGTGGCCTCTTATAGTCACGCATGAACCTGCCACAGCACAGAACACAATGTGAAATTCTTTCTCTGCATGTAACCCATTGGCCTAGTGGTTAGAGAGTTTGCCCTGAGTTCAGAAGGTCATGGGATCAAATGCCTGGACTGTTAGTGACACCACAGAGGTTGCCGTCAGTGGTAAATAAATAAATAAATAGATAAATAAACTGGATGCGCCCGGCAACCTTATTGGTGTCACTAACAGTCCAGGCATTTGAACCCACGACCTTCTGATCTCAGGGCAAACTCCCCAACCACTAGGCCACCAGCTGTCAGCAACGTTTCACGATTTTACATTTAAGACAAAATTAAAGCCTTGCAATCAAAAGATATCTCAAGGAGATGGACTGAAATTAGTATATAAAACTAAAAACTAATAATACGTCATAAAAACGTACCTATAAAACTTAGCAGTTTGTTTTTGTGTGTTTACTGGACTAGTAAAGCAATACTTCCAAACACGTCATTCATTCAGTCATTAATAGACCCACTTGACCTTTGCTTATTTTTTTTTTAGCTGATGGTAGTTTTAGCTGTAAAGTCTGATTCACGTTTGGATAGATCTGGGATCTAAGCCATGATGTGTCTTCAGGTCTGAATGAGGAACTGGTTCAGCTGCTGCTGATGAGGGACGAGCTGCACGTGGAGCAGGACGCCATGCTGGTGGATGTGGAGGATTTGACCAGGTCAGGGATCAGCCAAAGACCAGGCCTGAACCCAGCAGCCCTGCACTGTTCTGCATATTTATTACAGCTTTCTTCATTTATTTCTTTGTTCATTAGCTTATATTTTCCAGTTCATATATTTCTTCCTTACCTACCAGTTCCCATATTTCTGTATGTGTTTCATTTATGTATGTATTTATTTACTTACTTACTTAGAACGTTCCATTTTCCTTTATTTAATTTGTATTTATTTATTCATTTACTTACTTTCCATATTCCTTTATTTATTCTGTATTATATATTTACTCACTAGCCTATTTGCATATTTCTTTATTCACCTTGTATTTATTTACTCCTTTGCTCACTTAAATAAATAATTTATTTTATTTTATATGTATTCATTTATTTATTAATTTACTTACCAGTTTGCATATTTCTTTATGTATTCTGTTTTTAATAATTTATTTACAAACCTACCGGTTTCCACATTTCTTTCTTTATTTACTGACCTGTTTTCATATATCTTTATTTATTCTTTTTAAATTTATTTATGTACTTACTTAGGCTACTTACTAGCCAGTCGCCATGTTGTTTTTACTTAACCCTCCTATTCTCCTTGGGGTCAATTTGACCCCTTTCAATGTTTATCACTCAAAAATTAATAGCTGCCTTTGTTTTTTTAGCTTCATATTTCATGACTTTTCTTAATTTGATGGGGACAGTGTAGTAAGTATGCTGTGTCATTAGTATGTAATTCTTTGATTCATTATACGCATGTAGTATTCGATCTTAAACGTCAATATACATTATCTGACTATACATGACTGTAAACAGCGTTCCAGATTAATGTTGGTGGGTGGGGGTAGCTCAGTGGGTAGGATACTTGCCTCTGGACCAAGAGGCCATGGGTTCGAATCCTACCTTCATCATACCACCACTGGGTTCCTGAGCAAGACCCTTAACTCCAAGTTGCTCCAGGGAGACTGCTCCAGGGAGACTGCCCCCTGTAGTTAGAGACTGGAAGTCGCTTTGGATAAAAGCGTCTGATAAATGCCGTAAATGTAAATATCCCTGGGGTCAAATTGACCCCTGCGGGTGAAAAGTATTAGTAAATTTGAGGAGAATAGGAGGGTTAAGAGATAGGATAAACCTTTATTAGTCCCACAAGTGGGCAATTTGCATTTCTGCATTCTGTATTTATTCATTTACGTACTTACTTGCCGGTTTCTATATTTATTTATTTATTTATTCTGTATTGGTGTATATAACACATTTGATTTCATCTTTCCTCCCAGGCACGCGCACAGCCAGCAGAGGCAGGGAGCAGAGAAGGCCGTGGCCAAAAGGAAGGGTGCCTGCTCTCTGTGACCTACCGTCCTGACGCCTCGCGGAGGCCCTCGCGGCGTGGTTCCTGGGGGGCGGGGCTGTTAGCACTACGTGTCGTGGTAGCGTACGCATCGAGGTTTCCCGTGTATCTCAGTTTCGCTAGACGTGTGTGTCTCTTTTCCCTTGTCGCCAGCTTAGTGTGGATGTGTGTCGGTCAAACACGCCATGAGCTTTCATGCATGCCCACACCCAAGCGAAGCCTGCAGGCCCACCCAGCTAGATGTTCAACAGCACGGGTCCATGGAGAACCCATAGGAACCCGAGTGGGTGTTTTTATCCTGGTCATGCCGACTGCTTCTTTGCTTGTTAACGTTAATGTAAGTATCTAAAGCAAGGTGAGGAATATACTGGATAAGTGAGAGGTATGGAGCCGCCCCACCCTAATCACACTGACCTTAACGTAATCAGGCCTCACTGAGAGGCTCTCCACTAAAGAAGGCCTAAGACAGTAGGAACCCTCCTCCGAGGCAGCCAGGTGAGGCAGGAGTTCACTTTTGTGTTCATAATGAACCGCCCTGACAGTATTTCAAGAATGTTATTCTTTTTCGTTTTTTCCACGGGTTTGAAGGACGTGTGTGGTCTTTCCACAGGGTTCGATGTTGCAACATAACTGAAGTCTTGGTGTACAGAAATGTTCAAGGAAAGAACCAATAAATGATTAACGTGCACAATTCTTCTTTCCCATGAAGTCATTTTTGAGCAGAAGGAAAAAGCAGCGATCAGATCTGTTTTATGGCGAATGCAGGCTTGTTTATTTAAGGCGACGCTGCCTGTGGTCGACTGCAGCACCATCACTACATTACTGAGGTTAAGCCATTCATGCGCTTCCTTCTTGGTGGCCAAATTACATGAAACAGGATGTGTAGTAGAGCCACACACTTTCTGTCTTACTGTGCAGCCGCACTGGTATTTCTGTGTATGACGGTGTGTGTGTGTATGACATGGCTAGTTCACCAGCCAAGAACCACGACTATTATTTGCTAAACTACAGTGAGACGTAACAGAAACAGAAAAACTGTGTATGTTGTGTGTCTGTGTGCATTTAATGCATTTATTATATAATTAAGAAAATAACAATACGCAGGTATAAGTAGGCCCATCCACACCACCGTTGTAAAATATATGTATATGCACTACCAGTCAAACGTTTTAGAACTATTATTGAAAATCAAACAGTTCAAGTCCAATGAATATAATGAAATAGTTAAAAGGACAGTGCTAAACTGTGAGAGGTTTAAAAATGGTGAGGTGACCCAGAAGCAGGAAATAATTCTGTAGCTCCATGCAGTTCCTCTGGTTTGAACAGAGTTGGTCGGTTTCGTCCTACAGCGAGATAGTGTCCCTAAACATAAGTCCAAGCTCGGCCAGAACTACCTTAGAAACAAGAACAAGACGGAGAGCTGGAGAACATGGAGTGGCCAGAAGTCTCCAGACTTAAACCCCACTGAGCTGCTTTAGGATGAACTGGACAGAAGAGTGAAAGCAGAGCGTCCTATAAGAGCTGCACACTTATGGGAACTTCTGCAGCAGAGCTGGAAGACCTTTCTGCAGAAAGAACATTGAGACACTGAACCGCTTGAATTTCAATACAAACAAACAGGAAACACTGGGGTGTTCTAAAACTTTTGACCGGTAGTGTATATAAATACACACACACATACTGTTTTGTATTGATATGCCTGACCATTGCACCAACAGGGCTTTGAATGACATTGCATTTAAATTCATAGACTTTAATCTGGAGTTGGTCTCTCTCTTTTCCATTCATTCTTTTGGACGATAAGGTCTGGATCACAGTCTCCGTTCCAGTTCATCCCAAAGGTGCTGGATAGGGTTGAGGTCAGGGCTCTGTGTGGCCAGTCTAGTTCTTCCACACTGAACTCCTCCAGCATGTCTTTATGGAGCTGCTTTGTGCTCTGGGACACAGTCATGCTGGAATAGAAAAGCTTCTTCTCCAAACTGGGTCCACAGTGTTGGAAGCATGGCGCTGTCCAGAATGTCTTGGTCTGCTGGAGCATTAAGATTGTCCTTCACTGGAAGTAAGAGGCCACCTGAATTCACTAATTAAGAGATGTGTCCCAATATGTTTGTCCCAATATGTATAAAAATCAACTGGTGTTCAAAAATCAACCACAACAATAATAATATATAAAAATTATTAAAATACTTTTAATGCAATTTCAGTTGTGCAGTTCCTGAAAGGCTTTGAAAGTACAGTTACAGAATATAAAAAGCACATAATAGTATAAAAAGTGTTGTAACATTCAAAAACTACAAGGATTAGTTGCAAGAAAATTGCAAAGCGACAGTACACAGGGCATCAAAGACAAATATATCATATCTTCTTCATTATCTTTCACCAAATACATATATGGTGCTGTTTACACTTGGTCAAAACTGGTCCATACAAAATCACTGTCAGAAACAAAAGCTCCAAAAATGGTTTACAATGGTTGAAGGCATTTTAATGCTTCAAATGAAATAATTTTACATGAAACCTTGTTTTTCCTTCTACTGTGAACCATTTTTGGAGCTTTTATTTCTGACAGTCATTTTGTATTGCTGTAATATCAAAACCTTGTTTTTCTTCAAAGGGTCAAATATCTTCAAACAAAATGGAATATAAAGGGAAGGTGAGGGTCCTCCGCTGAAGGGCCTGATTACAGGTTCCCCGCCCAGTTCGGTCTGTTTTTAAATGTTTTTGTATGTATTCATTTTGGTTGAGTAAAGTAAATTACTTTGTAATGTAAGTGTTTTGTCTCCAGAACAAAAGCCTGAACTCTGAATCTCTGACGTCACTGAACTCCTGAAATCTTCCTCTCAGACGCTCCAAGGGTTTTTTCTTCAGTTGGATCATAGTCAGAAGAGTGATGTGGCCGGCGGCAAACTTTCCGTTTTTTTCGTTCTGAAGAACTTCATGGTCGGACGGGCAGTACGTTTACAGTTGCATTAAAGATTCCCAATTATGAGATTTGAGGTGCTTTTGGGCACGGGGAGAACTGCTTCAGAACTTGGAAACCGCAAGGGGCATACAATAAGAGGTCTGTCAGTGGTTCCATCACATGGAGCTTGGTCTTCACTTCATCAGTTCATGAAACACCTAAGGCCAGATTTGTTCCAGTCTGTTCTTGATACTGATGAGAGAGGCCTGCAGGCGTCTCATGCTGGAGGTTCAATATTTCTCCCCACTCAGTTTTCGATGAATGCTGAGTCAGTATACTTTCACTTCTACACTGAGCAACTCGACACTTCTCTATTACTTTGGAATTTTTCTTCACAGCTCTAATAATTTCCCTGTGAACAGGTTTTCCTTGAACGACTCGTTTGACACAAAATGCTTTGTCCTCCAGCAGTTTCTTTCTTTTTCAGCTGATTCCATGTTCATAGAAGTTCTGCAATTCTTTTCCTTGTGTCTCAAATCTTCTTTATGGCTAAGACTGCCTGCAGGCACTATTTGTTCCCATACTGAAATGTTATCCCAACATGATTTAGCCCAGAAAAAGCCCAACAGTTATTCTCTTTTCTGTTTCTCTTTTTTCACAGATGTTTGAGTAGGTGGTTTCTTTCAAAGTAACATTCACACAAATGCAGGACCCAGGGTTTCCCAGCAGAACGTTGTCCAGAGCATCCCACTGTCTCCACCAAATCGCCTTCTTCCCACTGTGCATCCAGGTGCCATCTCTTTCAAAGGCAAGGAAGACACACAAATGGCTGTTCACTTTAGGTAAAAGAAAACATGCTTCATCAGGCCAGGCCACCTTCTTCCATCGCTCCATGGTTCAGTTCCGATGCCCACGTAAGAGCTTCTGGTGGTGGACAACAGGTGAGCATGGGCACTCTGTCCGGTCGGCAGCCCGATACGCAGCAGCATTGTGTGTTCTGACACCTTTGCATGAGAGCCAGCATGAACTATTTCACCAATCCATACACTCGCCCAAGTTTCCTGCCTCCAACGTCTACTTCAGGAACTGGTTTTGGCTGATTGGTGTATATATGCATACATTTGAAGTGTTTCCAGAACAATGAACAGATCTGAAGATGATCCTATACTGCTCAGGAAAGCTGAAGAATAATGAATTAAAAGTTCTAAGAAAGTAAAAATAAATAAAATAAAAATCCAGAATCCAGAATACCTCCCAGAATAAGATCATGGGATCACAGTATAAAAATCTATAGTAAAACATGGCAGGTAAAGAAATGTGTGCTTTTAAATAAATGGCCTAATTCCTGAAAAGAGCTTAATTCTGCACTATCAACTATCAACTCGTGATTAAAACAATTTTGAGGGACATTTCCAGCGTGAAGGAGCAGCAAAACAGGAAATGAACAGAAGAGGTTGTTGCAAAACCTGCATGCACCGATGAGTGAAGTCAGCCCCGTACAAACTGAAACGTGTGTTAATTCCCACGCCTGCATGAGCCCTGCACTACAGCACTGCAGTGGATCATTCTTTGGAAATTACAACAATGAGGCTTTGTTTACTTCCATTTGCAATTGTGGGCTGCTGCTGGGTGGGGAAAGTCCTTAGATGTCTGGATGTAGTATATATACAGGGCAGAAGCAAATGGGGAATAAAGAATTTCGAACACAGCCCTCGTTGTAGCCATGCTGACCTCTGTGTACCACTGTAAGTAGTATTCTTGCATATTTCTCTTCTATCCACTCTATTTGAAAGGCTGATTTCTTGTGACTTGTGTTTAAAACATGGAAGGGGACTAGAGCTTGATACCTAGGTATGGGATAGCTAGGGATAAATATCTCCAAAGAATATTCTGTAATATTAATTTAATGAGAGACTGCAATTCACAACAGGAAATGTAGAGGGCGATATAGCTTCTTTTGTGTCAAAGGAAAGAAAACATTATTTTTTGCACAGAAACTTTTTGGGACAGAACTTTGTTGGGACATAATTTTTATAATTTTGTTGGGCTAAAGTTGGGTCAGGACAGAACTTTGTTGGGACATTATTTTTAGGATTTTGTTGAGCTAAAGTTGGGTCAGGACA
>JBBPCW010097188.1:0-7500 GCA_037974425.1 Phenacogrammus interruptus
GACAGAGACTGGTGCGCAGACAGAGACTGGTGCGCAGACAGAGACTGGTGTGCAGACAGAGACTGGTGCGCAGACAGTGACTGGTGCGCAGACAGTGACTGGTGTGCAGACAGAGACTGGTGCGCAGACAGAGACTTGTGCGCAGACAGAGACTGGTGCGCAGACAGAGACTGGTGTGCAGACAGAGACTGGAGAGAGTACTCTGTTAAAAGAGACGCTGAATTCTGATAAATAAAAAGAACTAAAATCAGCTCTTGATGTATCTGACTGCGTCACGTGTGTTTATTTGAACGACAGCTTGCTATACTGTACCTACAGTAGCCCATAAAATGTGTCCCCCCGCAAAGCAATGCAAGGCTGATTCCGCAAATCCATGTCTGGCGCCCGGTCTGGTTGCCCTGAAATGCTCTTGTTATCAGAAATCACTTTCGAAAATTTTTGTTTAAAAATGATGCTGCTGTAGGTTACTTTCCTATGTCTCAGTTATTAATGTTTTCTTTGTGCTTCATTGTATGTTAGTTTTTTTACTCATTTGGAGAGAAATATGTTGATCTTTATGTAAACACGGGAGAGTACGCTGAATGGTGATCTCGTTGCAGCATCGTCTAATTTGGTCTCTGCTGAATCGTGTTGCTGTATGAAACCTAACACTAGAGTGAGTAAATGCCTTCATCTTGGGTAATCTGTCAAACTGCCACGATGATCTTTTTGAAGGAAGTGGTACTGAGTACCGCATGTGTGTCTGTGCGACGCCTCAGACTCCTGTGTGTGTGATATGACTGTTGACGGACCTTCACTTCGTCATGCAGTGCCACCGGGAGAGTTTGATGACACCATCTCCATGGAGATGGAAGCAATGGAGTGTTTCTTTCCTACAGGCTGTTGAATTTAACGGTGCTCTGTGAGAGCGCGGTGTCATCGCTGTCATGCTTCATGTACGACTTAGTGTTTAGTCCTGCAGGCATTCCTGCTCACTCCTCTTTTCTACTTTTGTTTGGATGTTTCTGGCATGATCTGTCCATTCACAAGCTGGGCATTCAGTCAGAGACCGGTGCCAGAAATATTGATATTGAAATACCTGGACTGTGGAGTCTGGATTGGATTAAGAGCAGCGCAATCTGTGAAATATTGAATAAATATCATTTTTACTCAGTTGTTTATAGTGGCCCCACACCCCAATCTTTTTTAACTTTTCCAACTTCAAATGTCATATTATGTAGGACGAAAAATTAAATGCCATATTATGTAGGACGGACTACTTGGTGAGTCAGGATATATTTATGAAAAACAGCCTGCCTCTGATCAACCTACAGATCCTGAATGGCCATTGATATTTAGCCAGTCACTCAGACTTTTACAAATATATAATTAAAATCATGGATTTTATTATTAATGAGTTATCGCAGTTATTTTGATGGCTAATAGAGTTTAGTGTTAATGGTTTTACGTGGATCAGGAATTTTTTGAGAACTGAACTCATAGTTTTATGTGGAAATCCCCACAATTACATGGAAACTGCAGATATCCTCTGCCAAATATCCTCCGCCTGGGTTTTTTTTGTGGCAGTATTTGTGTCCCAATACTTTTGTCCCGCAAACTTCCGAGTTACATTTCTCGGCGGTGCAAGCACTCGGACACTTCAAACTCCACAGTTCAGTAGATCACCGGGAGACCTTTCCAACGAGCCCTCATTTGTATTTTTAGTCCGAATAGATCAGGGGTTATTCTCCAAAAACCGTTCACCTTGCCGCTGTGTCCCAAAACTTTAGTCTCGCAACCTTCCGAGTTGCATATCTCGGCGGGGAATTTTAATTAAAAGGCGAGAATACGGGTTTACCTTTACATTTTCTTTAAGGGTCACGAATTAAACTGAGTTTTAAACGAAATTAAAGTGTTCTGGGAGCATATTTATGGTTTAAACTATAAAAATTTACCGAAACACAACAACGCGTTTTTTCACTATACGCGGGTGCACTTGCAACATAACCCACGAAAAGCAGGGTGTTACAGTATCCATAAAGATATTGGAATACTATGATGACTAGAGAAAATAAAAAGCTGTCCAGTCGTGGTGACTGCCTTATTCTTTACACCATGGTGCTGGCAGTGGACTGTTAACGCATAGAAAAGCCTGCAGTGCACGAGAAATTTGAGATACATGGAACCAGGTGTTCAGGTTTATCTCAGGACTTTTGACAGAGTTCTAACGTGTGTAGTCATGCTGCTGTCCAGCATTCGCACAGTAAAGGTCAGGAGAACATGCTCTTGTATCAGTACTAGGCTATGAATGGTATTAGAATAGAATTGCATTATACTGTTGTACTCTGATAGGTGTGTGCGTAGTACTGAATGTAAACCTCCATTCTTTCTGTAGATTGTTTCATTTAGAACCCACCTACTGGAAATGGATAGGGAATAACACCACTGACCCCCATGTGAAAGACTAGAGGTTTGATTCTCAATATAGATGGAAGCCTCCCATTAGCAGAGTTTGTGCAGGAGCCCTACTGCTGTATTCCCATCCAATTATTAGTCGCACTTAATAAAAACAAATGTGCAAATGTTTATAATAACTGTCAGAAGAGTGGAAGCTATTACAGCTGCAAAGATTATTGGTATTAACCTAATATTATCAGTTATCAGGTCTGCCCTGACTATTTAATTTCATTTGCCCGGTGAGCTTAAAGGAGTTTAGTCTAGAGTTAAGCTAAGTAAACAGGAAGAGAAGGAGTCCAGAAAAGAGCGACCGAGAGACAACAGCCAACATATGATTTGCATTTTGTTCTGCTACTGTCACTAGTGGAGTGTCCTTGCGTCCGTCTTACTCTTCCCATTGTCAGGGAGAGGCTTTAATGGCCTAGTTAAAGCAATGAATGAGCTCATGTAATTGAAATCGATACGGTTCCAGCCACGGTTCTGAGTTTTGTGCTGAGGCCCACAGTTTGTGTGAAATAGTGTGAGGCGGGCTTGGCCGGGGCAGCAGCCCCGCTACACATTCTGCACTCGACTGGGAAAGTCGTCCAAACTCATGAAAGTTGGTGTATTCGTGCAGAATGCCGTTACTCCGTCTATAGCATGCGCCGGGGGCTAAAATGAAATGGGCTGTGATTGATGATGGTTTACTCATTTGGTTTTTACGCGCTCATTGATTTTTTGTTGTAGCTCACCTCTCTTTTCTCTCTTCCCTTTCTGTCTTCACCCGTCCAGCCATAACCAGAGGAGCACAGCCTTCAGGCACCCTGTGACGGGACAGATATCTCCTGAAAACTCAGACTTCGTCCTGCAGGAACAGTGAGTGTCTAATCCTTCAGCTCTTTCTGAAAATCACCTGCGCTTTTTTTTTTTACTCTGAATTAGTGTTGGGCCGTTAACGGCGTTAATGCGAGACTCTTATCACGCGATAAAAAACATATCGGCGTTAATCTAGTCACAAAGTTGGGTTGGGAGCTGGGTCTGTACTACACAAGCTATGATGACTTTCACCTTGATATTTTATTCGGATTTACTCTCTCTCTCTCTGTCTGTCTGCCTGTCTCTCCCTCTCTCTCTCTGTATGTTGGTCTCTCTCTTTCTCTCTCTCTCTCTTGTTCGTGATTTTTCCGTATTTAAACCTCGGGTTTACATGTTCTTTAAGGGTAATGTATTAAACTGAGTTCAGAATGAAATTAAAGTGATCTGAGAGAACATTTGGAGACATATTTATGGTTTACACTATAAAAACAGGCATTGGGCTTCAGACCTTCGGCAGAATTCAAATGAGCCATTTTAATTTAGATTATTCTAGATTAATTCCAAGATTACAATGAGATTAATCTACTCTGAATATTTTTGTATTATTTTAAGTATTTTAAGTATTTTTATCAGGTACACTTACACAATAGTTGGCCTTTGTATATTAACTATCACTGTCAGGAGCCCATCTGTTGCTACATCTGTCAACCACCCTCTAACGCGTCCATTGCTGGAGGATGATCGATGTAGGACCACCACAGGCCGAATGTTATTTATATGATGGATCTTTTTCCTCACTGCAGATAGCGGTGCTGTGTAGTGTGTCAGGTGCAACAGCATTTTGGGAATTTTCCATCTTCTACTGACCACACTGTGAGACACACCTACTGTTAGATTTTTTCCCATGACTCTATCCCCTGTTTCTGAACACAAGACCGCTGTGGGTGGGTATTATTATTCTAGAAGAGGTCATTTGACAGCTCTATCTTTGAAATTCACAGAAAGTGAAGTAAATCTGCCCTTTCTCTGATTCATAGGCTTTTGTATTTTCCTTTAAAAGTATTTTATATCAAATTTACATCATTCAAGAGTGTGGTGACTGTACTACAGATGTAGTATTACTGGGAGCTATAGGCTATAACTATCAGTGAATTTGCTGCAGTGGTAATCTGGGCATTCTTTACTTCACAGCAGTGACTTTCCTGTCCCTGCAGTTACTGGTCCTTACAACAAATGCTGTAAATATTCTAAAGACAAACTGTATTGCCTTCTCCTCTCCTACTCCTTCTCTTTTCTTCACCTCTCTTCTCTTCTTTTCTCTTTAGTTCTCTTTGTCTCTTCATTTCTCTTCCCTTCTCTTCTCTTCTCTGCCCACCTACACCTTTCATCTTCTCTTCCGTTTGTATCCTTCCATCTCTTCTCTTTTCTACTCTTCTCTTCTTCTCTCTTCCCTTCTCTTCTCTTTGCTTCTCTTTGTCTCTTCACTTCTGTTCTCTGCTCTTTTCTTCTCTTCCCTTCTCTTCTCTTCTCTTCTCTTCTCTCCTACTGCCCTCCTACTCCTATCTTCTCTTCTCTTTTTCTTTGTCCTTCTATTTTTTACTCTTCTATACCCTTCCCTTCTCTTCTCTCATACTGTCTACTACTTTTCTCATCTTCTCTTCTTTTCTCTTTGTCTCCTTCTTTCTCTTTTTCCCCCCACTCTTTCTAATCTTCTATTTACTTCTCTTCCCTTCTCTTTTCTTCTCCTCTCATATTCATTTCTTCTCTTCTTTTCTCTTCTCTTCCCTTCTCTTCCCTTCTCTTTTCTTCTCCTCTCATATTATTTTCTTCTCTTCTTTTCCCTTCTCTTCCCTTCTCTTTTCTTCTTCTCTCATATTGTTTTCTTCTCTTCCCTTCTCTTCTCTTCTCTTCTCTTCCCATCTCTCCTACTGCCCTCCTACTCCTCTCATCTTCTCTTCTCTTCTCTCTCCTCTTCAAGGTTAAGCTGTTTTTAACATTACCACAGTAGAGTTGGTATTTCAAAGCTAGACGTTCCCCGCTGCGATGGCTTTGTTGTATTGCTCTTTAAAACCGAGGGAGGAAAGCTCAGTGGTTCTGCTGTTTATGTTTAATATCCGTCTCTTCCCCGGCTCCTAAAAGCAATTCTGAGTGAAAAATGTAGCAAGGTTCAGCATCTCACCACAACTATCCTTGTGTGTACGCGTCTCTCCATCATACCTGTCCTTAGAAGTGTATATAGTCGTCTAGACGGAATGAAATAGTGTGCAAACACCAGAAGGTCATGGATTAAAAATGTTGGCCAGTTTGAAGAATATCACATCTGTCTGTGAAGCCCATTTTTTACGCGGGCAGGAGTCAAGCGAGCAAATTCTGCCTGATTGATGAATCTCATTAGGAGCACAGTGTGTGGAAGGTGTATCCCAAGGCTTTAGCTCTCGCACGTGGGTAGCCATGTGCTAATATGTAAGCAAGATAGCAACTATCCTGCAGCGTGAACTAGGTCCAAATATGGAAATGTTACGGAGCTAAACGTGATTTAGAATTTTTCCAGAATGCTTGAACTTGTTTATTGTTTACACATGCTAAACATCAGGTTCAGGTGAATCCACAATAGTGGATTAACTGTGGAATCAGGTGTGCTATTGCTACGGCTTAGTGAATCCACATCGACTCGTTGCATATCAGACTGGACACCCCTGCTATAGTTGAAATGAACATGTAATTGCATCAGAGTGTTCGGAGGCCCGTCAACTAAAATATCAGCCAGCTGTATATCAGTCAGCCCTTAGGCCTCGTTCGAAATGACCGCACTCTGAACGCCATAGGCGTTTTTGTGGCGTTTGGTAGCGACGCTTGATCGATGTCAGCAAGGCGTTCAACTGGCGTTAGTCTGACGCCGTTTAACGCCAGCCTGACACCTGATCTGTAGTTCCATGTATTTACCTGTGGGGGCAGTAATTACTCTCAGCTGCTCAGCAACAGACTCCTAAGCCTTGTTCTTCTTGTAGCAGTCACTATATTCTGCTAAGGAGATGTCCCACAGCGCTGGTCTCTGTTCTACTTCTTCCACGAGCTAGTCCTGGATCAATGTCCGACATTTTTTTAAAAAGTGTTTTTTCGCAGTTGCCGTACAGAATCATGGGACGTATTCGGTCCTCCAGAACGTCAACCGAACGCCATGTAAACACCATAGTGACGTTTTCCTCGCGTTCCTCTGGATTTTGACGCCAAGAAAATGTGAACGAGGCCTAAGAAATCCCACTGCACTCTTGCACATCTCTCCTGCTAAACTACAGTATGGGTCAAATACTGTACTTTTTCTCAATGTAGCCACTGTCATTTGCACTATACATTGTCTTGTCCTGTCTTGTTTAGGGGTGTCCTGTCTCGTTTAGGGGTGTCCTGTCTCGTTTAGGGTGTCCTGTCTCGTTTAGGGGTGTCCTGTCTCATTTAGGGGTATTGTTGCTCTTGTTCTGTCCTGTTTTGCACTTGTGTTCTGTTCTGTTCTGCTCTTGTGTGGCTGGTCATTTTTACTATGTACTGTGTATCTGGTAGAAATGACAATAAAATCCACTTGACTTGAAATCCCACTGCCAGCTGGGAATAACGACTTGGCCTTTCCACCTTCATGACCTTTCATAGAGCTTTTTAGATGCCTGTGAATGGAATTCCTTTGGTTTTCAGAGAAGGTGGGTGTTAAGCGTCACAACTTATCAGGAGCACTTACTCTGTCTGGAAGCTCGAGTGCTATTTTTACCACCATTCCAGCCTCTTTTTTCTCCGGCGCTTTTTTTAAACCGCCCTCTCGCCTTCCTCTCCAGCAGTGGAAAACGAACCTCGCCTAACAGCTGTGACATCTGCTCGTCCGTGGCATGAGGGGAGCCGCACTGAAATCAGCCAGGCCGCTGCTATCGGTCGCTATGACGGCCAGGGTGTGGGTTTCTACTTCTGCAAGATACAAATCTAGCTTTGGCCAGGATTTACTGCTCTGAACACAAATAAACCAAACACACTCACGCACACACAGACACAGACGCAAACAAACACACCACACACTCATCTGTTCTGAATGTGAGTAGGGGTGAATCGAGCTTAGCCGCAAGCTTCCCTCCCAAATTCCACTGGAAAGTAGAAAACATTTTCATTAGTTCCCAGCACACAGACGCATGTATTGACAGCTCTGTTGCAGAGCGGAGGGTTAAGAGAGGCGGTCATTTGAGGGTTTTCCTGTAATGCGGCAGCAGATTATCTTGTTCTACACACACAGTC
>JBBPCW010097188.1:12500-17550 GCA_037974425.1 Phenacogrammus interruptus
GCATTCTGATTAATGAGGGACTGATTGGTGAATCACATCTTATTTAACGAGGAAAAGTATAAAACACTGCTGTAATCGACTCTCTCCTCTCACACCGAGACCTGTCGGATGGTGAAACACTACTAGACCTTTGTCAAAAGTCATTATTAAATACAGATTTTTAAAGTTCTGTAAAAAACTATATCGTTTTTCTTATTGATTATTTGTAATTTCCTTTAAAATGATGCTTTAAAGAACAATATTTTTATTTGGAAATGTGGAGAACGATTGTCAGCAGTTCTTAAGAACCAAGGCCAAGCTGTTCAGTTCAATACTTGCAGCTATAAAAGATAAACATTTTTGCTGTGATCACTTACTTATTTTCTGAGCTGTGTTACCCTGTACTGTCCCTCAAGCAGTCTAGACTTCAACATTAAGGGCTAAGTCACAGTAGACTGAATAGATGTTATGTACATGTTTTAATTTTTGTAACATTAGAAAAACAACTAAATTCAAACGTGCTCCATATATGGACTGGGATGGATTCATTCTCAAAAAAAAGTGATCTGACAAATCTGTTAACCTTGCATAATTGCAAAAAGTCTGAATTATTTATGCCCAGTATATAAAACAGTAGTAGATGTCTGTGGGTGAAGTCCAAAGAGCAGTGACTGTCACTCGTTGTCAGAGTACACAGCTCTGATTTGAGGGTAGCCTCCTTCACCCACCCGCACAAACACTCACCGCTGACACGAGTGACAGAGGACACCGCTACACTCTCAGATGTCTTCATGTGTTCAGTAAACCAAGACGAGGACTGTGTTTTTTTTAGAGCTGGCATGACAAACTGATTGACACATTCATTCACAAATCTGCTCACACTGGAAGTGTGTTTTACTAAAAGCCCAAAGCTGTTTATCGGCCATGTGATAAAAGGTCCCCTCCTAGATATTGTTTCACAGAGCCTGCTTGTAAATAAGTCTGTCACAGTTATGCAGCTTACATTTATTTCTCGATTAAGTTAATCCATTGAACTGTTCTCTATGATTTGACTTGTTTTATTAATGTACAGGTAGCACTGTTGCCTCACACCTCCAGGGTTGGGCGGTTGAATCCGGGGTCCTGGTCTGGTGTGTGTGTGGAGTTTGCATGTTCTTCTAGTGGTGTGGGTTTCCTCCGGGGTCTCCTTGTTTCTCCAATAGTCCAAAGACATGCGTGTCAGGTGAATTGGGGACTCTCAATTGACCGTAGGTGTGGGTTGAAATTGAAATTGTGAAATTACAAAAATGAAGTTATCAAGAGAGAAGAAGTATTTGGAATCGAAATGTATTGCACATCGGTAAACCCTCCAGGGTGAATCCTCACGCCCGTAGACCCCAGGATAGACTCCGGGTACCTGTGACCCTAGTAAGGATTAAAGGGTTACAGAGAATTCATGTATAATTTGATAAATAAATAATGAACATGGAGTCTGCAGGTCTTTATAAAGGCACGCTCAGCAGCCTGAACTTTCTCCAAAAGAAGGAGCTATCAGCACTGTCACATAAGAACATTCACTTGATGTGTGCCATATTTCCTGTTTACCTAGAAAACAGTGATCATATAGAAGTTCAAAAGAAGTGGTTTGAAATAGGTTTGAAGCCAAGCACATGGTCAAAAATAACTTTGATACTAACTTTGTTTTCAGTATCAGCAATTTCAGTGTTTGATTCGAATGATCGGTTTGCAGGAATCTTTCATAGTGAGTTAGTTAGCCTGCTATATCTGTTTCATGCTAATGTCAGATCATCGGCTATACTGACCAAACAAGTAAGTGAGGATACATTAGTGTGCTTCAGTATGTTGGTGTTTTAGCACTGACAACTAGAATCCGACGAATACATTTATTTAGCCTTTTGTCTTTCTTTCATGTTTTGTGTCTAAATTCAAGCTTTAAAAGAAATGGGCACAGCTGTGCATTTGTGATTAAGATAAGTGTGGAACAATGCCACGCTACAAGTCAAGCATTTAACTTGACTTTTAGCATTTTAACATTCATAGTCGCTGTAGAGAATTTCAACATTTTAATTACAATGCTTATTACAATTGCAGTGATAATTTGCCTTTCCCTCCTGGGCTCACTGCTCTGCACTGATTTACATCCCTGAGTTGTTTCAAGATCATGTTCATGATGGTGAGCTATAATTAAAGCATCATGAATTCCAGTATTCTGAATTCTAACCGGTTTCTATTAGAGAACCTAAATCATTTACTTGATTAAGCATTAAAACAATTGCTAGATTATTGCATCACCAATATAATCAATAGCGTAAATCAAGCTTTGTGTGTCAGTTGAAAGATCAAGCTGTACTGCATGTGCTGAAGCTCAGATGTGCCAGTGATGTAATTTTCAGATGAGGCTCCAGTGGAACTTCTCAGACTTGTAATTAAAAAGCTTAAGTTTCATCTGCAGAGTACTTAAGTCCACCTCTGTGTACACAGGACTGCGCAGCCTTGAGACGGATTAACTAATGGTTTGTGTCGTGCCAGTTGTCCATAAACACGGCTGGTTTAGTATCAAATGAATTTTTTATTTGTACTTTTCAGGTGACCTTGTCATATAACTCCCAGAGCTCTAATCCCTTCATGCCAGGCCAGAATGCTTATGTTCTCTCTTAAAACAGATTAAATAATGGGGAGACTGGCTGTTGGGTTGAACATTACTGCTCTATTGGGGTTGACTGTGGGTTCATATCTTTCCTGGCAGAGTTTGCAGTGGATGCTTGAGTTTGAAAAGATTATTAGACGTTTTTACGTTGGCTGGGCTCTGGTCACCCACACAGGTGCTGATTTTAGGGAGCAATTTCATCAACCGAGTTGTCTTCATATACTCGGGATATAAACACTCCAGTAGTTTTAATCAGTGCTTTACTGACTGATATATATGATTGTTATTAACTATGAATTATCATTTTGTGCATTAGTTCTCATCACAGAAAGATTTAGTGTTATATATTTTTATGCTAAAGGAATGCAGGCTATGATCAGAAATTAAAATCGTTATATGTTAGTTATATGCTACAAAAACAAGTACTATGAGTATAAAGCCAAGGCCGTCTCAGATAACTTGGTGCTCTTGTGGTGAACATCTGGACTTCTCAAGCAATAGAGAGGTAACAATGTTAAAACAAACTACATATATAAATAAATAAATGTAATTAATTGACAGATATTCTAATTAAAGGTTCAATTAAAGGTTGAATGTTTTCACCGCTACAAAAGACTTGAGTTTGCTATTAAGGTTTGGGTACCAGTTTAGCCTGCACTAAGGTTACAGTGTAGAACAGGGTACTAATAAGTATCGGTGCTTTGTTAATGGGATTTTAGGAAATGTGTATAAATCAGTACTGCCAGATGATCTATACAGTCATAGGCATGGGTTTGTGTGCCCTTGGTCAAATGACGCGTTTTGTTAATGTATAATAATCATGTATTCTACAGAGAACATATGTCTGCATATTTTAAACCCATGTATTGTTTATTTACTCATGTATTCCCATACCATACGTCTGTTACCCCTCAAGGATGCTTATTTTTCACATTGACAAAAACAACTAAACGTGTGATTTGACTCTAATGTTTAACCTCTGTTTATCCAGCCTTTGAGCTCATTTGTATCTTTGTACTAATGGCTCTAGGTACTTTGTCATTTCTCAGTAAAGCTTGAATCAGTTTCTCCACCTTTTTGCGTTGTCGTAGTTGACGTGAAGATTTCTTCATAGGTTCGTTTATTGTCCAGGAGAGCTCTGGTAAGCCCTGTAACCTTGGACTGTGGAGGTGTGGTGTGACCTCAGGGTTTGTGCATTCCCCAAGCGCCTGACGTTCTCTAGCTCTATCCCGAGGGAGTTCATGGCCATACAAGCTAAACGTGGTCGACCCCGGGGAGGCTGCTGCCACCTAAATAACCCACGGTTCTACTTCAGCTGTAATCCTGTTCTAACCCCCACTTAATGCCACTTCAGCGGAGGGAGAATGCTATGAATGCAAGGGGCTGGAAATGGAGCGAGTGAGAAGCGTGTGAATGCCCGTCTTTGGAAGTGTCCATGATGGGAGGTGTGTGCATTTGGGACATCGTAACGATTTGATGCTATGCCTCATAGCAAATGGCATCCGAGGACATGTTACTACCCTCTTAAAAATAAGGGCTCCTAAGTGGCTCCTGGCTCTGAGCAGTTCTAGAGGAGACTTCACACTTTAGAATGTATATTCAAGCTGCTATTTTCACAGGTTTTATACTGTTTACACATTTCCTTTAGTACATAGCACATTTGTAAAATCATTACACATTTTATTTTACGTATGTTTATATGGACAGACAGCCGTCCACACACTCACACTCTTGCTTTTTCTCTCTGACAGGGTTTATTATGGTGTGTATCTCCAGTAGTAACTTGGTTAAATAGCTGTTGTTGATTTAAGTATAGCTTTACAGGTTGTGGACTTTAAGCACTGATGCACGTCGCTCTGGATAAGAGCGTCTGTTAAATGCCGTAAACGTAAACATAAACGTAAACTCTGTTAAATCACTCTTACCTTATTTTATATTTCTTTATTTGCACTGTTTTGTTTGTTTCACGATATCTGTTGCACTGTATGTACACTGTGGGACCTGAACTTTGCCATTTCTTCTCATTCTGTGTGTTGTATATGATTGTAATGACAATAAATTTTACTTTAGTTTGACTTTGACTTGACATTGACCAGTGTTTCTTATTTACAAAAAAATGACTGGAAGTTTCTGTAGGGAGCCAAAAGTGGTTATTCTGTCACTCTAAAAATCCCACCTTCATTTAAAAGTCCATGAAGGGCGTATGTATGAACACAAACACACATGTTTCTCCCGCTGTCCAAACACAAATAATAATAAACTGTACAGTTGGGACCTGCATAATAGGGCTGGCCGATTAATCGAAAAGTAATTGAAATCGACATTCAGAACCTATAATGGATAAAAGTTTTTCCAGGTCGATTATTTTGATTACTTTCCCTTTAAAAACACTACCGCGTGTGGAGTCACGTGACCCCGCTCCGT
>JBBPCW010099445.1:0-17496 GCA_037974425.1 Phenacogrammus interruptus
GACACTGAACCGCTTGAATTTCAATACAAACAAACAGAAAACATGGGGTGTTCTAAAACTTTTGACCGGTAGTGTAGGTCGTATATACACAAATATTTGCATACATAATAGACTTCTGCATTTTTTTTTATTATTTTTTGTATTAGTTGTAAACCTTTACTTTTATCTCATTGTGTTGTATAGCATTTAATCTATTGTGTTGCTGCTCTTACCTTTGTACTGCCCACTCTCTGCCATTATCAATTTCCCACTTGTGGGACTAATAAAGGTTTATCTTATGCTATCTTTATACTGATTCTATTATGGAATAGATTGTATTAATGATTTAAAACATTTGTACTTATATGGTTTAACCTATTTGTAGAGAATTGGAAGACGGTCTAGTTGTGGAAAGTCTACATAATAAGTACTGAGGTATACCTGCATTAATATCATCTATATCATTATATATATGATATTATGTATAAACTAGATCATTATGTTATTATAAAGTTCTTTAGATTGGACCTGAGAGCTCTATTGTAACCGTTTTCCATAAGTTCTGGAAATCTTTACACATGTAATATTTTCTGTAAAATATAAACCTTTATGTATCTCTCTGTGCGCGGTTTGTTTCATTTACAAATTTGTTCTGATTGTTCTGATATTCTGTCAACTGGTTACCCCTATCTCCATCTAGCTGATTATTGATTACCATTGTTTAATTCCTGAGGGATTATTGATTTACACTATTTCTGTCAATCACAGCAGCTGGTAGCCTAGTGGTTAGGGCATTCGCCCTGCGACCAGAAAGTCCGGGCGCTGTGTTCGTAGCTGCCCCCTGCTTCACTTGGTGAATGGGTTAAATAGGAAGTATTTCGTGCTGTTCACACAGTGTGTTCACGTATGACAAATAGGATTCTACAGGATTTTACTCCCTGGTCGTTATCTCAGGCTCTTTACATTAATATCAATCAGCCTCAGAATGTATAAAAACCTGCCTGTGGCACTCATTCCTTAGTTGATGAGATGTCAGCCGCCTTCTTTTTTTTCGTTTCCTGCCTGTACTTTTTCTTGACCGGACATTAAAAAAAAAAACGTTTTTCTTGTGTCTGATCTTCATTTCAAAGTGACCAACATCGACCCCTCAGTCAGCTAAGCAACAGTTCTGTATGTACAAAATTTTTCATATCTAAAATATGGAGCATATTAAGTGTTATTACATTTGTAAATGTTCTACAAAAAAGTGCACGAAGGTAAATACTGATTATACATGTAGTATACAGGTGGTAAAATGCTGCCACCTGGTGGTCTAAAATAAGCACTGCAAAGAAGAAAAAAAAACAATCCAACCATGCGTTCATGTGTCTCATCATAGACGTTTCCTATGTTTTCCTAAACGCATGATCCTCACTGTGAATGTCTCACTGGAGTAACAGGATTTCTAAAAAAGTTTAGATATCATTTGAGGTAACAGTGGAGTTCGGATGACAATGCCAGTTTAACCTACCTCTTCTCAAAGCAGGCTTTTCTCAGTTTTGGCACCAACGCAGGGGAACGAACTTCACCTGAACATAAAGTGCTCGGTTTCTTCCAAGTGAACCCAAGACCCACCCCTAGCCTGAGCACTAAGGATCAAAACTACATGTTAATGCCATGAAATACTTGAAGACAAACTTCACAAATGCCTTCTGTGTCCTGTCTGTGTGATCTGATATGGCCTTATTGTAATACTAACCTCATCTTTGCTAGAATCATGTTAGCAGCTCTTAAGTTAAGTGTGGGGTTATAACATGAGGAACGTTTCCCTAGTAGACTACAAAGAACTCAAGTATGTCGCTTTGTGTTGGCGCATTTGTCACATGCCATTAATGGTGGGCTGGTGGTTCAGGAGTTGCCCCTGTGATCAGAAGGTCAGGGGTTCAAATCACAGGAGTACCAGTGGCACCACTGAGGAACCCTTGAGTAAGGTATCGTCCTTACACCAGCACCCCGGGAGTTGTGGTCCTGGCTGCCCAATGCTTCCCTTGGTGATTGGGTTAAATACAGAGAAAGAATTTCACACTGTTCACAGTGTGTGCTGTTGTGTGTTCATGTATGACAAATGAATTCTTTACACTTCATCTAAATGTTAATGGTGGCAAACACTGCTTGAGAATGTAGTGAGCAAACCTTCTGTCATATCAAAACAACGCTTTAATTCTGAAAGAATAACTCACCCAAACCCACCTGAGGCTTCACTCAGCCTGAAGCTCGGTTCACAGAAACAGAATCAGCACAAACAGTTGGATTTTCTCTGGTTATTTAAAGAGGCAGTTATCAAGTTTCACTGTTTTATTACAGTAACAATCACACAAGGCTCAAATGTTCCACACATTCAAAATATTCCTGGCACAAGTAGTATCATTCCCAAAACTCCAAACTGGATGTAATGAAGTGTTTTTTACTGTATAAATGAGTATCGATAAAAACATTAAAAAAAAAAAAAAATCCTTTCAGAGGCGAGGCACGTGGCAGGACGTTGGATCCGAGAAGAAAACCCGGATTAGCAGAAACTTCCCTTGCTTTCCTTCAGGCCAAGAGTGCAAGGAGCTGGCGGTGGCCCCTAAATAAATAAATAAATAAATAAATACACACACACAAACACACACTGAGCTATTTAATTACTCTTTAAATAGAATGAGATCAACATTCAGTTTACTTTAACACATGCTTGAGTCGCTATGGCAACCCCATATTACTCCAACCTCACTTGTCTGCATCCTAAAATCTAAAAACCACAGAATTTTACATTTAAGGCAATTTAACGGTTGACTAAAGGTCTGTACGATGCTACAGAGACTCCAGCAGAGGGTGTCAGTAAGTAAAGTCTTGGAGGGTGTTGTGTACTTTCAACATTAATTAAAATGGTCCATTTCATGAATAATTTAATAAATAAAGACTTTGATGCATGATGTAAATGTTCTAAACAGCTCAATCCACCACCCAAACCCCTTTATATGCAGACCAAGCTGAATAAACAGCCTGTTTTGAGTTTGCCATTTTTGAGGACATAAACACATTTACTTGATAATCCAGTCTACAGCGGTTTAGCCCCACCCACTTACTCCGAAGGTAAAAAACACTACCATCATATCATAATTCTGGAATAGGAATCCCACCCATATAAGGAATTCCAGTCTAAGTCAGGCTTCTTCTGAGTGGAAACTGCCTCACGCTGAACAACGTTCCAAAATCATTCATCATGTGAAACGTTTGTGCTGCCACAGCGAGAAAGCAGCAGTTTCCAACAATACTGTTCACTCTCCCCCCAGGAGAAAGAAAATCAACTCAGACACAGAGCTCCCAATGTGGGCACTATACCTACTAAAAAGAATAGGGCTCATTTATATATCGATCTTAAAAGACACAGTACATACAACCCGTGTCCAGACACAGGCCCACTTTAGCTTCAAAGTGTGAGTTAGTGATGTGGTGTTCAAATGACGCTGCTTAAAAAAACGCTCCTATTCTGCCTTAATAGAAAATAAAACCAAAATGAGACGATGAGTGTACTGCTAAATACTACGTGTGAGCAATGTGTAGTTTGTCTTCTTGTATTATTGCCGGTTTGTAATGCCTGCTGCTACCAAACAGCTGAGGACACTCCAATGTGCACCTGTATTTTTATTATTTTTTTTTTACACACACACACACACACACCTATTTGTGGAGAACTGGAAGACACTTTAGCTTCAAAATTCTTATTCTATCATTTTTTTGCAGTTTAGTTTGTAGATGCAGTAATCAATTATTCAGATAAAGAAATCATCTATAGTGACCATGAGAATCATCCATCTATAGTGATCATATGAGAATCCTCATGGTTCAGGTTGGGACTAACCTTGTACAAACTGCAGACCAGCTGGAAGAGGGAATTCATGGCTTTGTTCTGTAGATCATCAGTGTGTTGCTGTAAACAAATAAACACACGTTAATAGGTTCATAAATCGAAGGACCGTAAAGTAAGATTAAATTATTAGGACCTGCTGATTGGTTTCAGCATCAGGGGCCCACAATGAACACATTTTGCACTTTTCAGAATTAGAATCAGAATCAAAAACTATGTTATGATTTCACAGACACAGAGACAAGAACAATATAAAATAAAACTCTGCAGGAAAATATATATACCCTGCTAAATGCTGTGTAGAAATACTATAGAATTAACTTCAGTTAAGTGAGTTTGATACAGATGGTAGACAGGAGTATATTATTGTACGTAGCAGAGATCAGTAGTAACAGAAGTTACTTGTTTTTCCTGTTTTGATAATTGTATTTTCTTTTTTTTTTTTGTATTATGCTTTTCTATTTTGTTAACTGTATTTGAATGCTGGACACCTGCTCTTTACTCATCCTTATGGGAGAAAGGGAGGAAGAAAGAAACAAAGAAAGAAAGAGAAAGACAGAAAATTATAAAGCATGCTTGTGCCAGCCTGTAATAAATCTCATACGCCGTTGATGGTGATCCAGGGCACGTATTGGTGCGCCGGTTGCAGAGCTCCAGTTTTCAGCGCGTTCTGGTGCATGAGCTTGTTTCCCTCGTCTCCATTCACACACTTCTCGATGGTACCCCAATCAGTGTTGGGACTGAACAGATCTGCACACTGGAGACAGAGCATGAGGATGAAATTACAACAAGATTTCTATAAAACTGGCTCTAGTTCTAAAATCTGAGCTGCTAAAATGTGCACACACACAAACAGCAGTAAATTATCGAATGCATAGTTAAAACCACTATATTGCTCAATCTCTGGCCGTTATGTTGCTTAGCAACCACAAAAACTGCATTTCGCAATAAAAACAGTTTGTTGTGATTATTATTACAAGTCAATTAAAAGATATTTTTGGATGGATGGATGGATGGATCGATTGAACACTGGTATGTTATCCACTGCAGGTCATATTAAAGTGACTTTACACCATTATGCCCAAGACCCCTTAAAAAAAAAAAACACCATTCAGGGAGCAGGGTGTGTTTAAAAGTGTGATGTAGATTGAAAGATGTAATATAAATATTGTCACACACTTTCAGATTACAATAAATAAATTCTTTCAAAAAATTGCTACAAGAAAAGTACTGAAAGTACGACTGACTGGTTTTGACGTATAATGTAAACAATATACACTGCTAATGCAATTGAATAGATGCAAAAGCGTATGTACATGTTTCATCAGGATATTGCCTGCAGAACAAGTTTGTAGCATCCCTTTTGGAAATAGCCTGTGTCAAAACTCTCCCAGCACCTTTATAAGCGTGCAAACAGTCCAGCTCATCCGTGCAAACAGTCCAGCTCACCCATGCCCCTCAATAGGAGAAACATCTGGAGACTGGTGAGGCCTAGACATAATTCTTGGAGCTTTTTGCTTTTCTCTGGACCAGATATAATTTTGGCACAATTCTAAAGGTCCAATGATACATCAGAGGGAATTATGTGATGTTGAAGAACTAAGTGATACTTTTTTCATGAACAAACACAAAATGAATGTCGACGCAATAAAAATCATCTTCAGAACCATTAGTTTGAGTATTTGTGGCTAAATATTGACTAAATAATACTACAGACTACAATATACTGATAGCAGGCATTTAGTATTTCTAAGTAAAAAACAATTCCTCGAGGGTGGGCGCACACAAAATATAAAGTGAGGGGTGGCTGATCTTTGTGATTTTGGGTCTAATAAAAGAAATGGGAACCAATGTTTTGTTGCAAAGTGCCTAAAGATACATGATGCCTAGATAAAGGAGTTCTAAAAACTCAGTGTTCAGCACCACCAGTATACTGATCATCTGCACCCATTTCCTCACTGCTTCAGGCCTACAGACTCTGAACTGCTATTTGGCCTGTGGCTGTTCATCCCCATCCATTCATCCTGAGTCTTTCAGTCCAAATAACTTTAAATGAGGTGTGGTTTGGGTTTAATGAACAGCAAACATTATACCTGAAGCTCAGGGGAAAATAATATACAAGGTACACGTAGGACATGGGCTTCAATTCCCGACACAACCCCCATACTCACTGGTTTTGCTGCTTTCAGCACATCTCCAGCCATCTCCATGCAGTTTATGACCAGATATGCGTAATCTCCCATTTTATTCAGCATGCAGGTCTGAAGACAAACACAATAAACATAGGTACTGTGCATTAATGGGCTTTCACTGGATTTCAAATTAATTTTAAGAAGAGTGTGTGATGTTTTGAACTCTCACCTCGATCATGTTCCCCTGACACTCATTCGGTCCGTGCTGACAGTTGAACACGTACTTCTCACCGACCTTAGTCTCCTGCAGCAGAGCCACACAGTTAAAGCTCAGCAGGACACACACAAACAGCACTTACACAGACAGTCTGAAACACATCCGGACCTGTGCATTTCCGAATGGAACCAGCTCCACGTTCATGATGTCGCTCAGCATTAGGAACGTCGGCATGAGCTCCAGGGTCAGGAACCCTCGGCAGCCGGGACACAGAGACTCGTAGTACAGACTGATGTTCACCGCTGCATCATTCTGTTTGGTCACATTCGCCCCGAAGCACTGCTCCAGCACCTGAGAGGAGCAAATCAGTGGAAGTTTTAGAAGATTTTGTATCTCAGCAGATGTTTTTTATTCATAAAGTTCATAAACGAAATCCAGAACAGGCCTCATTTAAGTGCTTTACAATGTCAGGTGTAAGTAAGAGTAGGAATCTTGTCCAGATTCAGTCACAGTAGATACTCACAGCTGTGTATTTATGAGAACACATGACAGCAAGTGCTTTACTGCCTTTACACAGAAATGCTACCACAAAGAACACAATAAAGCAAAGAAGTGCTGAATTCTGTATCAAATGTGCTGTAATATCTGCAATTGTCTCAGCCTACCTTGTTCTGTTCATTTCTTCTGAACTCTAGCTTGCTTAGCAGATAAGTGTGATGCACTGAATTGATAGGGCTAGCTCTGGTAGAGATTTATCACAGTGGGATGATGTTAAAAAAAAAAAATGGATTTACTGGTACAACTGCATCCGTATGTGCAAGGGACCCAATAATGGTCTGAGACCAGATCTTTGGTCCTGACATTAAAATTGAATGTGCAATCATTTAAAGTAGCAATTTGTGAAAGTAAATCTATTCACAACGATGTTAGCAACGAAAAGGTTTAAAATGTATAACAGCTGACAACACAAAACTCATTTCTCTGGCATTAATCTTAATATAGCACTGTATAGATGTACAGAGCACCCACAAAAAAATAATTAAAATTGAATGAAAATTGTTTTTTGAACATAATTTCACTGAATCAGTCTAAAAATTATTCACCACTGAAAGACTATAACAAACATTGGCCTGGTGGTTCAGGAGTCCCTGTAATCAGAAGGTTGTGGGTTTGAATCCCAGGACTGCCAGATCCCCCACTAACATTTGGCAGCCCACTGCTTATCTCAGGTGTATGGATTAAATGCAGAGGACTCGAGTAATTTCTTCTGGGATCAATTTAATATAAAAAAATAACACTAATAAGCACATAACTAATATAGAAACCGTATATAACTTGTTTATATAATACAGGTATGTAAATAACCAAACCTAGTAGCTAGGATATGTATTTCAAATTGATTCAGACCAATTTTCTATTTATATGTAGGATGTTTTAGAAAGGAAATTCAGTAGAGTTGGGGCAGCTGGTGGTCTGCGAGCAGAAGGTTCAGCACTGTGTGCTGTGTTCAGGTGTATAAAGGGCCACTTTAATTTGGCGTTGGAATCATCGAACCATTGAATCAGTGACTCACTGAATCGGTGAATCAGTGACTCATTTTTCACCTCAGATTTTGTTTGGTGTCTGGGCCACTCCCACAGTGACTTGTGACAGATTTTTTTTTCCTCACATATTGTGAAACTTCCTGAACAGACTTGACTAAACCACCGAACAGCAGCGGAACAGCTGAGATTCATTCAGGCTCTGATCCATTTGTATCATTGTTTCAGTGCGACTGGACATTCAGGCATACATTATTTGGACAAAAGTATTGTGACACACCTGTTTTCCAGGGTTTGGGCAAGACCCCTTACGTACAATGACGGGCAATATTAATACTTCAGCATACCAAGACATTGTCATGGTTCCAACTTTGTGGACGGCTTGGCGAAGAACCATATCTATTCCAGCATGATTGCTCAGTGCACAAAGCTCCATAAAGACACGACTGGATGATTTTCGTGTGGAAGAACCTGACTGCCCTACACAGATCCCTGACCTCAAGCCTATCCAGCACCTTTGGGATGACCTGGAACGGAGATTGCGAGCCAGGCCTTGTCGACCAACATCATTGAACGACCTCTACAGAATAAATTCCCACCAATATACCGCCAAAACCTTGTGGAAAGCTTTTCAAGAAGCTGTTACAGCTGCAAAGGGTGGACCAACTCCATATTAAAGTCTAAGTATTTAAATGCAGTGTCATTAAAGTCCCTGTTGGTGTAATGATCAGGCGCCCCAATACTTTTATCCATGTGTACTTTAAATAGATTACCTCTTGCACATTTTCGGGAAACGAGAAACGGAAAGAAGAATGTAATCTTTATTTCTTACCCCACATTGGGCTGCGGTTTCCGCCGAAGAGCACCAGAGAGCAGGGGGAGTCGAGCAGGAGGGTCTGCAGAGGCTTTCGGGGAGAGAAAAACACAAGAAAGCCAAAACGAGTGCACTTTTCACAGCCAGCATCTTCCCAGTTTCTTCTGTTCGGTCTGAAAGCGAAGGTACCTTTCAGATCTCGGCCCCATTTATCCCCCATTCTAAACTTTCACAGGCCATCTGATTGGTTACAGGCTCACGTGACCACGACGCGTCATCAATATCTGGCAGAAAAGCTGCAGCTAAACGTCAAACTTTTTCATTTTGGCTTAGTTTATTAAACATAAATAAATATTTTGGGCAGACAGCCTATTTTCTTGCTGTTTAGACAGGAATTTAATCTATATTTAAAGTGTGTAAAGTATAGAGTAATACATTTAATTCTTTATTACTTCACTACTATGCATATAAACACATACCTGTCACAGGTACCAACAGCTTTAATATTTGAAGACGTAGCAATACAATTGACTAAATGAAAAAAGGAATGCATAAATAGAAATAAAGCAAAAAGTCATTAGGCCTGCAAAAACCGGCTCAGAGGCTGCACAGAGATTTATGTTCATGCAATTTTACAGCCAGCTGAGACACTAGGTTCACAAAACATCCCTGATCACGAGGTTGGGAAATGATTCACCTGTCACGAGGAGTGATCTCCTGGGCAGTTTAATAAAAACAAAATGCCACTTTGCTGTATTAAAATATAGATTCCTTCAGAGGACTAAAATTCAAAGAGCACTTTTCTGTAGAAGTCTGATGGGAAAGGAAGTATCCAGTGCTTTGTTTAGCTCTATCAGATAACAAAAATGACCTTTCAGAGCACTTTGATACCCAATGTAGAGCACCAACAGAGAACATTTACATACCACTCGTCTTCTTTAGAAGTCTGATGGAGAAGAAAGTCTTTCTTTAGCTCTACCAGGCTGGGGAATTTTAGGGGAATTCAGAAGGTTCCTTGTTAAGGTGCCATAAAACCACATGTATTCTGTGGTGTTTTGATTCTGCTTATGTGTTACAATATGGTCATGGAGGAACACTGTTTGGTTTCACTGCACTGTGTGTGTGGCTGAAATGACAATAAACCTATTTGACATGACTTAAATGTCCTTGTGTGCCAGAAAGGCACCTATTAATAAAATGTATTAATACTTAACCCCTGTTGTGGCGGTAGAGAATCATCAAACAGACAAAGTCTTCTTCGCTCAAACAAAGTTTTATTTCATCTGCAGATGGAGAGAGCTATTCGCAACACAGGGCAGTCCTGAGTCTTCCTGTGCATTCGTCCTTCACAGAGGACATCTTATATTTTCAAAATGAACATTCACCTTATCAAACATGGGCAGAAACCATGGCGCCTCCCCTGCGTCCCCATGGTGACGACCCTGAAGAAGTTTCTGGTCTACACAAAACACCTAATCTAAACTCTTTAGCTCAAAAACATAGTGCTTACGCAAAATAACAACCTTGATTAAATCATGTCACTGTGCCCTAAACTCTGCAACCTTAATATGAGTATAACTAGAAAGGGTCATCTGAATATACTGATTTCCTCTTACAATATGTGATTACAAAGAAATAAAAGTATGATTGCGAAGAATAAATGTAAATTTCCCTGACACCCCCCTTCAGGACCACCAGTGTGTTTAAAGAGACAAGAGCAGGACATAAACAATACTGACAGAAAGAGTCCGGACTGATCTTCTACTGAGTAATGTGCCTCCTACTTCAAGGTGCCCCTACTGCTGACACATACACTACGTGGACAGAAACATTGAGACATCTGATGATTACATCAACAGGAATTTACATTGCATTCAAATCCATAGACTTTAATATGGAGTTTGTTCCCCCTTTGCAGCTATAACAGCTTCCACTATTTCTGAAAGGCTTTCCACAAGATTCTACCAGCTTTGGCCTGTGGAGTTTTCTGAAGTGATGAAGTGATTAATTGTCAACAAAAAACAGTTTAATAACTGTTTTGAGTGTCATAAAGACACAATAAATATATTTTCAGAACATGTTTTAATATTAATTCATATAAAACAGACTATGTTTATATATACATTCACATACTCCCAGTGATAAGACCTCACTAAAGATATTTTTAAAAGCTTTGACTAAAGCTTTTGTTCTGATGCACTCAGAGCTTGTGGGTGAAATATTTACTCTGCTGTGATTATCATGTGAGCATCACATGAGTTTTACCTTCTATCAGATAAAACGATCTCCAGGAATTAGATGAATCACTGGTATTCTTGTCCTCACACACATTTCTCTCACAACTTATTAACTGGTGTGTTAATTAAGCATTAGAAATTATTAATATTTTTCTGAGTATACGGTGGATGTGGTGAGTACTGAGGGAAAACTCACAGAACATAATTAGTCCAGTTTATCTTGTGTGTGTGAAATTCTGCATATTAGTGTTTGTTAGGACTTTGCAATGTATTGTTTTTTTTAACGTTGTTGCATTATCGGTCTCTGCAATACTAATATTGTAAAAGGTTGCAATTAAACTATTAAAAACACGTATTCACCAATTTGTTTTTAAACAAAAAACTTTTTTTCTCTATGGCATGTTTTCTATTATGTTTGCAGACCCAGAATATAAATTCATCATAATTCATTCTCACACAACCATTTCCTACCTCTTATTTATATATGCAGCTCATTTAAGGGTCAGAACGGGGCTGAAACACTCCTTAGAACTTTAGCATGAATGGGTGGGTTTAAAAGGCTGTAGGCAGTTTGATACTTTAACAATCCATACATCAAGCATTTTCAATTCCAGGAAAGAGATATAGACCCTTTACTATATTGCAAAGGATCACATGCATTATAAGTGGCAGTCCAATTGTGGTACTAATATCAGACAACCCAGTGTTTAATAAAAGCGGATTTTGCAGTGAATTCTGAGTGATCAGATCTCAGAGAAGCAGAACACAGAGCTTCAGAGCATAAGCTGTAGGTGTGACATCTGCTGGACCTGATGCCCAAGATCTGAACTGCAAACAATCATTTACACCTCAAAACTGTGCCTTGGAGTGACAGATCCGGGAGAATCAAGGTCCAGAAGCTGGCTGGCTGGGTATGTTAATGTCTGGAAGCAGATTGCAGCTGGTGATGATGTCCATCTTCTCAGAGACAGCCCTGAGGTCCTCCAGGATGAGGCGGATGCTGTGGGAGGTGTTTATGATGCAGGTCTGTGAACTGTTCAGGTGGCTCGTGGCAGTTCTAATGTCTCTGGTTGCTCCCTGGTACAGAAGCTTCAGGCTCTGATGAACATCAGTGCAGAAGCGAGCGTTGCTCTCCTGCAGCTTCTGCTGCAGTAAAGTGTTCTGCCCAGCAGATTCTGTCTTCAAACATCTCCCATCATCTGCTCCAGACAGAGAGCTCAGCTCAGGGCTGCGGGTGACCACCAGAGGAGGAAGATCAGGCTGGAAGGTCAGGGAGTTCTGGGAGGTTTCTGGCCTCCATGGCTCTGCTTCTCCTTCACTGTCTGTCTCTGAAGCTTCTCCAGGAACAGTGAGGCCCGAGGAGGGTCTGACCGAGGTGATGAAGACCTCCTGATCAGATTCAGAGTCAGTCTCGTCTGCCTCGCCTCGAACCACCACGGCCTCCTTCCTGCTGGCCATCACTCCCTCACACACACATACACACACTGACACTCACACACCTTGTGATCACACACTCCTAAACCCAGAAAAGCTCAGAAGCTCCAAAACATTTCAGATCTGCACGTTTTCTTTTTCGGCAGCAGGGCTGCTGTTTCAGTCACATGAGAGGCGTGACGTCAGAAATACTGACGACTCAGCAGAATTTCAGAATAAAAGTCTCGCAATTCTTTGCCAGAATAAAAGCTCAGTCCGTATTCGATTGCAGACGTTTAACTACATGAAAGTGATCATTCGGTCATACGTGAACACACCACTGCACACAGTGTGAACAGCACGAAATTCACCCTCTGCATTTAACCCATTCACCAAGTGAAGCATGGTGAAGTTACACAGGTCAACAAAAAATGTTGCTGTAATCATCAGAAAGCACAACACACATTTCTAAACCAATTTTTCATACTGATTTCAGATCTGCTTTCATCAACTTTTTGAATAAAAAGTAATATTAGATTTGTAATAGACTTGCATGTGGTTTTTATTAAACTGGAGGCACCAATCAAGTAACTGTTTCAATATTTTCAGTGTGAAGTCAGACAGGACACACTGTGGCATAGATATAATGATCAGTCAGTCAGCTACCACTGTTTCTTCAAAAACGCTCAGCATATGATTATTATATGCCAATTACACCAACTATAATGCAATATATTACTAGCTTCATCACAAAAACTGTACATGCTAGGGAAAAACTAAAGATTTGAAATCTGCCTGAAAAACATTACAAAACCCACATAAACCTATCTCTGATTATTTTGACCTGTGTAAATAATGAAATTAATATGATTTCCAAGGGCAATTGAATCACACACACATCCCTATCAGGGCACCCGGAAATCAATGTACAAGTATGGTTCATCATGTCTTAATTAATCTGACACATGGGATACAGACTACAAGATGTCCTACATTAACTTCACCTTCTCTGTACTTACTGGATCCATATATGGTGATGATTCAAGATTCTTTATTTGTCACATGCATAGTAATACAAGTGAAATGTATTCTGACCATGGCGAGTTGTGCATCCTTATTCCATTACTGTACTATCTTTCATCCCCCTTTTTCGGACAAGATTTCAGTCATTTTCTCACCCACATGCTGCTGGTGTACCCTGATGTACATTACGTCGTGGTTTAACACTGAGGGGAAATTTCGATTCAGGATTGTCTTATATGAGCATGATGTTGATGTTACAATAGCAAAATGAGCCAATATCTTTCGACCCTTAGGTTGATATGTGATCTCCAACACGAGGTGTTGGGCTGAAATGACTTTTGGAATCTTAAAGGCACATTTTTATGTGTGAAACCGAGAGGGCCTGTCAGGTGATGTCGGCATGTGTGGTTCTACACAACATCTCCACCATCAGAATGGAAAAGACCCCCGTCTTGATGCCCGTGTCCCCAGATATTGTTGACCCTTTGACTCCTGGACACCCCACAGGGTGTGCTGTGAGAGAGACCAATGTCATGGCAAGAAAATCAGCAAACTGACAAAAGATTCTTCGCTCAGAACAAAGACTTAATTTCACTTCAGCAAGAGAGTTATTCATAACCCAGGGCTGTCCTGAAACCTGAAGTTCGCTCTGAATTCGTCCTTCACAAATGACTTCTTATACTTTCAAAATGACCATTCACCTTATCAGAAATGGGCAAAAACCATGGCTCCTCCCCTGTGTTCCCATGGTGACAACCCTGAAGAAGTGCTTTCTGGTCTACACAAAACACCTTATCTAAACTCTTTAGCTTGAAAACATAGTGTTTCAACCTTGATTTAATCATGTCACTGTGCCCCAAACTTTGCAACCTTAATTAGTAGTCAGCAGAATCACCCTTAATATAAGTATAACTAGAAGGAATCTTCTGAATATGAATCATTAACTAAACATAAATATGTCTCGTACAATATGTGATTTCTAGGATATGTGACTTTCTCCAACAGCAGTTTCACAGCAGTTTCACTAAATTTTATAAGTAAAAAAAATACAGACTATGAACAAATTGATGCTGTCATGTCTTTGTTTATTTGCTCCCATTCCTACAAATAGAAAGTGAAAATTCAGTAATGCACACACACATTGATTAAAGACTGGCAATACCTTGTTTTCATGCTTTTGGTTATCAATTTCAAGTTGTTTTTTTTTTTTATCACAGTCAAGTGTACAGCATGTACTTGTACAGGCTGCGCATATCGTCTGCTCCAGCCTACATAGACATATCAGACAAATAAGCAGTCAGTGTTTCATCACCCACATCCTCCTGAAATTCAAAGAGTACATTTATCATGTCACAGCAGCATGGTTCACACATTTGTACACTCACCTGTACCTCAGGATCACAGATGTTGGGCTTATTATTCTCCCCTCCACTGAACAAAACACAAGAAATGGAATATCATGACTGCACAAATGTACACACTGTACAGAGTGACTGTGATATTTCCCTGCACATAAAGGGTAGACATTCCTGCCACCTGGCTCCGACTGGACGCCTCCCTCTACCCCTCCATAACAGGACTCCCACTACTGTTTGTCAATGTTAACTCCTCTGCAGGTATGAAGGCTTCAGGAGACCCTCCACCTTACGCCTTCGCACAAACCCTTTTTTATTGACTATAAAACATAGAAAAAAGCCATCAACTGGAGCCTAGACACACTACATAATGAGTAGTAGACATACTAATGCTCTATTAATACATGAGCCTACTACCTGAAATGACGTTTCGGTATTTACATCTTTATTTGCAGCCAAGCACACCTCCCACTGCTACTGCATGCAAAATGTTAATACAGCTATTGATTACATACTAAGTAACCTCCCAGTAACTGCACTTTAGTGGGCATTAAATCAATTAAGATAAGATAATCCTTTATTAGTCCCACACGAGGGAGATTTGTTTGGTCAGGGCAGAAAGTGGACAGTCAATGTTTAATTAAAAGGCGCTCTTCTGGTTTTATTAATTTTCAGACAACATTTAAATAGTCTCAGCTAAGAAAATAGTAAATAATACTCAACTAAGAAAACAGGACAACGCACATATACTTACACATTTATTCGGTCAGCAATACGTTGTCAATAAACCTGCGTGCCTTTATTCCCTGCTGTGGTGTCGGACGTGCACTGCAACTGATCTGTTCTCCTCACAGCCTTGCATCATACAGTCTTCCTCCGTGAAGAACGGTGACTTGCGCTGTCAAACGCACCTGGCGTGGTAAGTACCTAATTAATCAATATCTTTTCTGGAATAGTAGTACCGATTAACGCCACCTGGGACAACTTCGATAAGTCACGTGCGAGTTTGTAATGTAACCTTGAGTTCTGTCAGAGTTAGGTTATTGGTTCAAAGTACATGCCACTGTACTTGAACCAATAAACAAATACAGCCACTATAACCGGGTATCTGCACATTTGTGATCTGCGAATTCAATGACTTTTATGACCATTTTCAAGACCTCTTAAGAAAAAAGTTAAGACCATCACGGCGGCAAAAAACGCAATAGCCTAGAATTTAGTTGATTTCAACAAAGCACACACTGTATTTAAAGTAGCAACTCTAACACAAAACGTCTTTTTTTCAACCAGCCATGTACTTCTCATTCTCCAACCACTGAATCTGCATTTTTCCATCCTACACTCACTGTTTAAAGGGAAACCAGTCTCCCTGAGACGCCCCAGCTAAGCACATGCAACACTATTTCTTCTCTTTCTATGGAATGCATATTGGCCTATGGGGTACACACTGCCCCCTGTGCTATAAGGCAGCGATGAGAAACTGGTTTAAAAAAAAAAAAAACAGGAAAAAAGGGGACAATCGTTGCTTAAATTCGCACACTTTCAAAATAAAAGTTCATCATATACACATGGACCAATGGCAGCCTCTAGCGCGTCACCAACATTTTTGAAACCATGAGCTGCTTCACGGGTACTGAGCCATAAGACGCGCTACCAGTCTGATGCACTAGAACAGAGTTGACCTAAACTATCGTTTTCAAATCTATATAAATATAATAATAAGAGAATAAAAATAAATGTTAGACGCTGCTCGGTGGTGATTTCTGCTATTTTTAAAACCGGTCTGCCGGCGACTCACGTGGTCCTAGAGGGCATCCATGTTAGTGACCCCTGAAGGGTGACCTTACAGGTAAAAAAAAATCTGTCAATTAATTTCATTTTACATTTTTTATTTAGTTTAGATGATAATTTAGATCTACTATAGATCTTTTACACATGGTCACATCGTACATATTTCTATTCTTCTGTGTATTACAAATATTTGATGAAAAGCATAATATTCTATTTAATCTCATCTATAAATTCCTGTAAATCGGATGAAATGACTGTAAATAATCTGTTCAGACCTTTGATCAGGTTGGTCATTGATCTCTCTCTCTCTCTCTCTCTCTCTCTCTCTCTCTCTCTCTCTCTCTCCCCCTCTCTATCAACCATACCCACAAACAGACAATCATACTCACTATCACAAAGTGAAGTAGATAACTGTAGGACAGAGTACACTCACGTTTGTGATTAAATCACACACCTGTTCAGGTAAAACATTTTTTGAACTGCTGACACTCACTTCAGAGTAAGTGTGAAGAAGAAGAAGAATTCTGCACAGATGAAAAACCCGAGACTGCACACAAACACACACACACCTGTGCTGAAGATAACACTACTCTACTGAAGGAAACCCACTTGTACTGAAGGAAGCACACCTGTACTGTTAATATGGAGATTTTAAAGCGCTGGAGGGCGGAATGGGTTTATCCGACGTCTCTGCTGTGTATCTATGGATTCTTCAGCACAGTGAAACCTCTCGAGCCGTTTCTTATACCATTCCTCACCGGCCCAGACAAGAACCTCACCATGGAACAGGTAACCAAAACACTCCATACAGTCATACAATATACAAGTAGAGAGATGGAGGAGTGTGGTGAATTGATATGAAGAGTGTGTGTATATATATATATATTGTGGCGAGCATCTAGAACAGGTGACACGAAGACAGGAGCCAGTTGCATTTTTGTTTCTTTATTTCTCTTTTCTTTCTCCTCTTGTCTCCAACTCCTCATCTTTACTCTCCAACTCCCAACAACCCGCCCAACGCTGCCCCTCCCTCTTTTATACCCCTCTCCCATCCCGCCAGAATTATGGTGATGAGCACCTGTGGCTCATCACCCCCTCCCACCTT
>JBBPCW010099734.1:0-17490 GCA_037974425.1 Phenacogrammus interruptus
AACATTTAAATTAAATGTGGCTTGAACTATATAAAATTAGAAATAATAATAATAATATAATTATTAGTAGTGTCATGAATGAGTTAAAATGGGAAATAAAAACATTGTTATCAATTAAAGGTGCAATATGTAATTATTTCACTATGTATTTCATTTTGGCAACATTCAGCACATCATGAATTTATTTTTATCTGTCATTAATAATTTTATTACTTAAGTAATTGCTTTTATTTCCCATTTTAAATCATTTATGACACATTTAATTAATTATATTTTTAATTTCCAATTTTAAATAATTAAATAATTTAAATAATTAAAGATGTAGCTAATGTCACGACTGTGGGGGTTAGCCCTCAGCCGTGAGCTACCTCGGGGCACAGCCCAAAATGGAGACCAGGGATCCATGCTGAATTAACTTTATTTACAAACAGAAAACAAAACCTGGAAACAAAACCTGGCACAAGGGCCATCGGGAACAGGAACCAGATAACAGGATAGCAGGAATCAGGGTACAGGCAAGGCATAAACTAGGAGTATGTGAGGCGATGGACAGATAAAGGAGACTAAAACAAACAGAACTTAAATACATACAGAAATCAGTGGGCAAAACACAAACAGGTGAAAACCAAAAACACGTGATACAGAACAGAAAGTCAAAATAAAAGTCCCAAAACACGAACAGAAACAGAACCAAATAACAACAGAAATCAGTGACCACTACTGGCCACTGACCGAACCGTGACAGCTAATTAATTATGTTTTTATTTCCCATTTTAAACATTTAATGACACATTTAAGTAATTATTTATCATTATTTTTCCCATTTTAAACAATGAATCACACATTCCATTATTTAATTATTGACATATTTCTATATTTAATATTGTCACTTCTAACCCTCCGCAGAAACAGATAATATTTTCGTTTTATATTTTAAAATTCTCACCTGTTTGCTATCTGACACCGCAAAACAGTCATGATCTGTGCTTAGTTTTGTTCAGATTCATTCTTGAAAACATATTTTCGAACTGATAGGTGCTCCCAAACATGGACAGGACAGGTACAGCATGAAGTCGGAGCTGTGGCATTAAGTCAAAGGTAAAAGTCTTTGATTACAGGATCCTGGACTTTTGCTTTCAGGCCAAAGTCACTTTGAAATTCTAATAACTCCATCTGAAGGTGTTGGGGTGCACTGTTGATGTCGGCTGTGAAAGGATTAGCAAAGATGGCAAAGTCTGAGTGCAGTGCCTTGATGTCAGAGAAGTGACAATCAAATTCATTAATTATCCAGCTCAATTTGGTAGCAACCTAGGGCAGGGAAACCCCCAGAAACTGAGGCTGAGACGCTCTGACAAACAGGAAAGTGGACACGACTGGCTTGTTTTGGATAAGACTTTCATAAGTGGAGTTTGCGCTGGAAAGCTGTGATCATGTCGGACATTTGAGTGATTAATTGTTTGTGACCCTGCAACCTCTGATTCAGTTGGGCGAGATGTTTGGTTATGTCGCACAACATAGCAAAATCACAAAGGGTTGCCTTTACTTTCCGTGAAAACTGCGATTTGTTCCCTTAGCTCAAAAAAATCATGTGATGAGCACTGCACTCATGCTCAACCACCTTATTTCTGTATTATAAGGCACATCTGCAAAAACAGATTGCAGTAGCCCCACCAATTTTTCCAAGGGTAATTTAGCTTTACTGACTGACTTCTCCATTGCCTTGAAAAGGTCCCATTTAAAAATGGACAACTGTGCTGTATCCGTGTTATCTGTGCTTTCATCAACAGCTAATGAAAAAGTCAGATAACGGTGCGTCTCCTCGGCCAGGTGGCCAGATTTCCTGGTCTGCAATGGTGTTTCACAGCTGCTCACACACCTTTACCATGCACTGCTTCAAAAACTCACCCTCTGAAAAACACAGCGACACTCTGGCGATGTCTTCAGCCACAATAAAGCTAGCTTCAAGTACGGCTCCATTTTTAGCTGTAGCTTTGGTGAATATTCCCTGCTGTAACTGCAGTTTGCCTTTTAATTCTTGGACAATGCTGTTTTTCTTGGATACTAAATTTAGCATACTTGTCGTATAGTGTTTGGTGTCGAAGTGCCGATGCAGATTGTACGTCTTCACCACAGACACTGCCTCATAACACAAAAGTCACACCAGTTTTTACCCTTAAAGCACAAACATATACTCACTTTCCCATCTTTCCTTGAAAAAACATCCTTCTGCATCAGTTTTTCTCTTCTTCTGCATTTTGGGACTATTATTGACATTTCTCAGAAATTCTTTTTTTTCTACCTTTTTTTCTACCTGATAAGGCACATTTTCAAGCTCCGTACCCACCTCCTGTAAACAAGCAGTGAAAACCTAAAATGGAATAAGAGTGCTTGTTTTCCATTTTTTTCCATTTTGCATTTGATTGCAAAATGGTAAATCGGAAAACCGCTCTTGGGCCACATAAAGGAACGTGGCGTGGGCCTTGAGTTTGACACATGTGCTCTAGGCTACTATCACCCATACTATACTTTCATGGCAGATGTGTCTCAATAATCATTGCTAAAGTTTTATTCAAAAACAAACACAAGGTAGATAGAAAAATATGTGAATGTATGTATTTACAGTGAGTATGTACAGTAAGTAAGTACTTTTCAGACATTAGACACTAACTTTATTCTCAATGTTATACATTCCTGATTTTTAAAAAAATTGCAGAATAATCAAGGGCTGTTTCTCATTCTGGGGAAAAACATCAGATTTTCATATAGCTTTCTACATTTCAGCTGAAAGCTGCAGAGTACTTGCTTCCTAATATAATCAATGTATATGGGTATCTGCAACAAAACAGCATCCAAGATTATAAATAGTAATTGCTCAGCTTGGAATGGCAGTATCTTGTGGACATTGGGCTTATCACACTTCTGTTTATATTTCAAAGTTATAATTGCAGTCCTTGCAAAGTCAGTATTGAACTATGGGCAAACTTTAAACTTTTTTAACTTTTATAACACTTATATATTTTTAAAGTTATTCATAATTTGACTTCAAATATAGAATGGGAACAAGGTAACCATTATATGAAGCGACAGATGGATAAACTCACGGGTTGAAACCAGGGCGTTGATCGGAACACTGATCACGTTGTTAATGACAGCATATACGTTGATGTTGTATTCCAGGCCTGGTTCCAGCTCTTTGATGGTGGTGTTGGTCACATCACCTTCAACTTTCATTTCCAGCTGGACTCCACTGGGGCTTGTGGGAACATATGTGATCAAGTAATCCGTCACAACCAGGGAACCCTCCCATTCCACATCAATAGCATGCTCTGTTACTCCTCGAATGCGCAGGTTCATGGGAGGAGACACTGGAAAAACAAAAAGACAGGAAGATGTGACTAGGGTTGCAGGGATTAACCAGTTTGACTACTAACCATGGTGTGAAACATTGAGGTTAGTCCAATGTGAAGACTTCAACGTGACTAAAAGAATAAACAAAAATCTGGCAGCACCAAAGACATAAAATAGAGTGACCCACACAGACAAAAAGAATAGTACAAGAATGTGCTATTCCATAAGTTTTGGAAACCTCCCGCAAATTTCTAGGAGTTACTTAGGCTGAGATACAGGGGTGCCTCGGGACCAGCTGGACCAGCATATTACTGGTCCAGCTTGGATGAGAAGCTCAAATTTTTATATATACAGGATTGTAGCAAATAATGAGAGGATTCCAGTGATATGAGAGTAGCCTGTCCGACCTCACTCAGGGAAATAAAAGCCCAAAAATCACTCTCAAGTCATTTGAGCGACGAAAAGGCAAGGGGGCACTCCGCTGCACTCGGTCACAAAATTATGGATTTTATTTAAACAAAATATTTGAAGACATTTGATGGGGATATTTGTCCAGCAATAAGAATTTTAAGGGGAAAAGTGGAACGATGCTCCAAGAGATGGTTGCTGTTTTGCTAAATTTCATGCATGGGGATTTATGACACTACGCTAAAAGTGTCTATAAGCTGGCTGGGTTGTGATAAAACTGCTTTGGAGTTTCTGTGTAATTGTTTTATTGTGTTTTGAGCGAGTTTTTGTTGGCTATTTGGATATCTGGGTGGAGCAAGATTTTTTCTGAACCGAATGGACAGCCAAGGGACGAAGCCGATTCTGTGGGACAGTGCAAGTTGGTTCCTCGGGTCAATTTGTACAGAATGAATTCATCGGAATCCATTGTCTAATCTATCGGAAAGGCCACACACATGTGTCCTTCTTCTCCCCTCTCCCCTTCAGAATTCCAGCACAGGTCTAGGACAGAGCTCCTCTGAATCAGAAGGCCTGTGGCTTGTCAATGCTGAAGAGAACATTTTACAAGCCCAATTTAAACCCTTAGAAGCCCAAGACAATAAAATGTGGTATCTTATCAAGATTTCCCCCTCCATGAACCATGCCAGAGACACATATCCTTGCAACCCACAGAGTGAATCTTTCAGAAAAGAAGGGGGAATTATCAGTTTCTGTGTTTCTTACATGCCTTCAAAATGACTTAAATTCATAAATGTGTGTTCAACAACAACTAGCCTGTGTGCTAACTCTCCCTATTTAATTTGCAAATCACCCTGGTATTAACCAGATACGAAGAACGCATAGCTCTTCTTCAAGTGGCTTCTTTCCTTTCTGATTAAGGAAAGCATGTTTAGTCTTGAAATGAACAGTGAGTTACAATATCCCTGTTTATAATGGCCATTTGAATTTAAAACCCACTCTTGAGAGGATAAATGGAGAAATCCAGGCAGCTTCTTAAAGAAAGTCATAAGCGACCCTTTAACTCCAGCCATGTGCTGTGACATAGAAAAAGGGCCACAGATATTTCCTTGATTTTAACTAAAACTTAAATCTCTGAACATGTATAAGGAAGGGAATTGCTTGATTACTAAAGGGAATTGTAACAACATAATATTCAGGCATTTTGAAGTTTGGTTTGAATAATTATGGATTATTATTGGTTTGAATTTACTATTCTGTAAAATGTTTGTCAAAAGAATAACATGCGTGGTATCTATGTGGCCGCTAGGTCACAACAGAACCAAAATTACAATGTCAGTTACTAACTGTATGAACTTTATTTCTCTCAGTGAGAAGTTTCACACTTAGCAGAGTCATAGTAAGTCAAGTGACTCCTTCCTCCCAGCCTCAGTGCCCAAGGGAGGGAGACCTGGTCTGCCCTTGTAATTGGTCAAATTGAAAAAGGTGGGGGCAAGGACACTGCCCTCTCCCTGTGAGCATATAAGCAACTAGTCGAGAAGAGGTCAACTAAGCAAGAACACCTGAAACCGCACCAGAACATCGGTCCGGACTTCACAAACATCCGCCCGCTCCACTTCATTCAAATGCTGAGCCTCAGGATCAAGACTTCGGTTTGGACCAAACTCGCCACTGCTTCACCCACATTCTGAAACTTCAAGGAAACTCCAATCTTCATCACCCTCTTCTCAAGAGTAGCAGTGAGGAGCACTGAACATCATGTTCAGCTTCAAGGCAGCACCAAACTTCTAAACAACATCTTCAACTCTTCTGAAACTTCCAACTCCAACTTCCTCCTGAGACTCCAAATCAATTCAAGTATAGGGTCTTCTAAAATTTGGAAAATTTGGTGCAAAAGGGATACTAAACTATTTCTGATTACGAGGTTGTATTGAAATTGTTCATGAAGCTTGCTGTCCAAGGATTTTCAGTAACATTTTCACATTATCACATTCATTTCTAGTTTGTGTTTGTGTGTTTTACGCTGTCTCGTGTAAAATAAATGTTGTCCTGAGCATGATCAGTATTTCAGTTTCTTGTCGTTATCTTCCGCTGCGATAACGTTACCGTGCTCTTAAAATTAATAATAATAATCAAATTGATCCCTAATTCCCCTATTTCAAGTGAAACACTTTTTAACAGCGCAATTAAGAAGAGCTTTATAAGGTTAATTGTTGTATCCCGCCTGAACTTGCTTGCTGGACGAACAATTCATGCTGATACTTGATAAACCCTGCTTGAGGCAAGACCCCTAATTAATAAATAATACATTAATAATTGACTATTAACTAAATCAGGTAATGAAAATAAGGGTGAATCAGCCTAAACTGATTCTGGTGGAGAATTTAAATAAATTGAGCTAAAACTTTTCCTTACATAATTGGTGGAGAATTCATACATTTATTCCAAAACAAAAATTCTCTACAATCAATAACCCTACAATCAATAACCATGTTAAAGCAGTTATTGATTTATAATTCTGTGGTAAAAATAAGTATTTCTCCAAACAAAACTGCATCTCTGCTTGCACTAAAAACATTGTTTGATATAAGTTGATAAGACCAGTGGCTACTGATTTCCAGTGTTTTCTGAGAGAGATTGCTGACAGGGATGATAAGGATTGCTGAATCTAAAGAAGTTTGACACAAGCATATATAATATCTGGTATTGTTGCTGTTTGAAAATAAGTTTACACATTTTACTTCTCTGGCACATGAGATGAGAAGCTGTAATTTACATATACAGGATTGTAGCAAATAGTGAGAGGATTCCAGTGATATTTGGGAGTTGATTACGTGATTACGGCATTCTTATTTTATAAACCAAGGACAAAAGTACAGTTAAAGTCCAGGTTTCAACTAGTGACTGTAGCTAGTTGGTGACTGTAGCTAGGGTAGATACTTTTGTCTGTTTTTGTGCATACCTGTAGGTCATACAGTGTCAGAAATCAGTACTAACCAGGTCTAGACTGAGATTTTTTTCCTTTATGGTCACACTTGGGACAGTCTCTTGTTTAGACAGCAAATGTTTTTGAAAGGTCTATGTTATTTTGGTACTCTTGACTACCAAAATGTACAGCTAGTTTTTGTATTGTGACGAGCAGTGGAAGGAGGTGAGTCAACACGCTGGGAACTGGTTTTTCTTTGCCTTTATTTCCACACAGGTCAGCACACAGCTTCACACAGAGACACAGGTGCAGCGGCGCACACAGCCCACCCTGCTCCTATGCTCTCTCATCTCCGAACCCAGAGACACAGGAGCAGCAGCGCACACAGACACACCCTGCTCCCATGCTTTTCCTCCTCCGAACTGAGGAGCCCACTCTCTTGGCCCCTCCCCAAACACTGTCAGTGTGCCCGAACCGCGCACTACAGTCAGTGCACTGAGATTTAATGCGTAGTGCGCACTGCGCACTGCCTTGTGTAGTGCGCACTGCCGGGGATAAATGCTGTCCGAAATGGAATACTAATGTTTTGCAATTAACCGGAAATGACGGACCTACATTTGCTGGCGATTCTTCAGCCGCCAAAATATCTGCCGGTTTTGCCGCAGTGTAGGTCAGTAAAATAATTTTATTAATGTTACTTACATTTACATGAACCAGCTGCCTCCGCTCAGGCTTGAATTTCACTGTTTGCCGACATTATCCAACTCAAAAACACGTTGGAAGTCCCACCCCCTCCGCTACGTGGTCAAAATGGCGCTCGTTTAGTGCGAATAGTGTGCATCGTTCCGCACTGCGTTTTCTGGCCGATTTCAGTGCACCATCCAGGTAATTTCAGTGACTGAGTTTATCTTGGTTTCAGTGTGAACACACTACACACTAAAAATCGCGCACTAAAAGTGCGTAGTGCGCGGTTTCGGACACACCGTCAGTCTCCCGCCAGAATGATGATGAGCTGCACCTGCTCATCACCCCCCACACACATCACGTACACACAATCACCCAAATTAACCCCTTCGTGAGCCCCACAGTTCAGTCCTGCCTGCCAGCTCGCCACAGTATTATTACAGTGTTGGTTTATGGGCCTTTTACAGAAAACGAATATGCACAGCTGGTAGCTCGTGAATTTCATTCATCATTTCAAACTGATTTTCAGTGTTCAGATTATTTGTGCTTTGTCACAGCATGTTCCACAGCAAGGCAGGCACACACACACACACACACACACACACACACACACACACACACACACACACACACACACTATTCATAGTCATAGTCAAGATAAAGATGAAGGGTTGACCGACAATGCAGGTTGTCTCAAACCAAACTAAATACAACTACACTAACTACACAAACCCAAAACCCAATCCCCAAACACAAGCACTTAACACAAACACAAAACAGCTGAAACCAATAACATAATGAAAGCCCCAACTTAAACCACAAACCCTCAAACTCTAGCACATACTGGGTAGGTTTTATGGTGGATCAGCAAATTACAAATTCACAGACAGGGGCATAAATACATAAGGGTAACCAAGAACAGCTGGGGGCAGGTTACAAACAGACAGGTGGACACCACAATAAACAGCAAAAAAAAACAAAAAAACAAAGCACATGGAGTGGGGGCATGACAGAAAATCTAAATAAACAAAATGCTTGTGTACACAAAGACAGGGTGTAAAAACCGAGTGCAAAATAGAGGTGGAACAGGACAAGAATGTCCCAACTACATATACTTTGAACTAGACACTTTAAACAGTGTTGTAGTGTAGCAAATACAGAAACTGACACCCAAAATTGCAAACTGACATATGTAAACAGGTGTGGATACAAATGCCTTTAACTGATTTGGTAATCACCATGACCCAATTCCATTTGTACATACTCAAAAATGTTATGTGTAAACACATCTCTCAATACATCTCAGACATTTTTTTTTTTGATAGTTGTCACTTGTCTGATGACATGATGTTGCCTCTATTGTCTCGTTGTTCTAATGAAATGAGAAAATAAAAAGAAAGCAAACCAATACCCCCATACCTTTTTTGTGATAACATTAAACACTTACACTGCTCTGAAGCTCCTGAGCAAATTGTAATAATAGAACTGCTTCTTTCTGTGTTCTCCTTTCCTCACACATCAGATGAGTTTCTCATAACTGCAATAAAATGACCAATTTTGTTACAACCGGGTCTCTAAGAAAATGAGAATGGGAGTGCAGGCTTGGTAATATGATTTGGCCTTTCTCTCTTCCCTTCATCCTCTTCTTTCTCGTGAGATGACAGCTGTTTGCAGTAACATGGGTTTTTCTCATCTGCTATCCATGTTTGCGATTCTGAAATTGCCTCAGCCCTGGCTAATATGACTTGCCTTCCAGAGCAAATGTGACTTTTGACAAATGAATGCTGTTACACACTGAGTCATCCCCCAATTCTGCAGCTATGGTGGGAGGCATAGGGAACCGCTGCGGTGGAGGTTTGACTTGTGCTGTGTGTGTGCCAGGAGTAAGAAAACTGGGATAGTCCAATTCACAGAGTGTTTGAGGGATGATAGGTGCTTGCATATCCTCAGTATTTTTGTTTTTGCACCACTTTGAGTAAAACCTGGATGACTGTTGGAGGAAAATGTAAATTGTAACTGTATATTTGTAATTAAATGTCAGTAATTCAAAATAATTTTTGTTGATGTTTAATGCTTGGTGTCTGAAATTTTCTTCTTAAATGTTGCACTTCTGAGCTATGACGGTGTGTTAATTAGTCCAAATTACACTACTCACAATAAGTTAAGGATATTGTGAGAGTCACACATACGATACGGTGTTTGTTTCACTTCAGACATTTTTGGGATAGGGAGGCAATTGTATTGGGGTGACAGACACACCTCATTTTGTGTTTTCCATGTAATGGTCTCATTGTGTACAGGTATGCCTTATACTGGGGCCAATACCAAAAGACAACCTTTTTCAATGCGGCATCAATTTCAACATTCTGTGGGTATAAAAGGCTGATATTGTCAGTAAGTCATTCCAAGTTCATCTTTCAAACAGCCATGACACACAACATCACTTAACGGATGAGCAGCACAACCTGGCCATGGCGCGCCTTCGGGTCGGTGGCAGGCAGTCAGATGTTGCTCATGATCTTGGGACATAAAAGTGAACTTGGGACAATCAAAGTGTCATCAGCAGACTTGTATCAAGACACAGAACTACTGGCAGAGTTCATGACAGACCTAGGAGTGGAGCCCCACGAGTGACAGACCGCAACGATGACCGGTACCTAAGGACCTATGTACTCCGACATCTTTATGCAACTGCCACACAGCTGTAGGCCCGTTTATGAGATGCCAGGGGTACTAGCCGACCGTTGCAGGTGACTCCATTGACACCAAGACAACGCTGTGAACGTTTGCAGTGGGCACAAGACCATGTGAGCTGGACAATGCAGCAGTGGTCTACCGTCATGTTCACTGATGAGTGTCGGGTCACCTTGCACAGAAATGATGGTTGTCAGTGTTGCTGGAGAAGGCGAGGTGAACGATACACAGAGGTCAACATGGTCCCCAGGGTTTGCTTTGGTGGAGGAGGTGCAACAGTCTGGCCAGGCATCACCAGTCAGTGCAAAACAGATTTGGTTATTGTACATGGTTCAGTCACTGCATGTTCTTACCTCAGAGGCATCATAGAACCCATCATCATCCCCCAATTCCACCAGCACACCCCCAACTTTCTGTTCATGGATGATAATGCTCCACCACATCATGGCAGTATTGACACAGCTCAACTTAAGGAATGCCTCATATTATATGGCCATCAAACTCCCCTGACCTGAACCCCATAGAGCACGTCTGGGACCAGTTGAAGCAGAGACTCGATAATCGTACCCCACCCCAGTGGTCCTGGTTCGGAAGAAGGATGGGGCATGGAGGTTTTGTGTGGACTATAGGAAGCTCAATGCTGTGACACATAAGGACGCATACCCCCATCCCCGTATAGAGGAATACCTCATGGGGTGGAAGAAGGCTGTCTGGTACTCCATGCTGGTCTTGGAGAGTGGCTACTGGCAGGTGGAGGTGCACCCAGAGGACAAGGAAAATACTGCTTTCGCCACCCCCTTCAGATTATACCAGTTCGAACATATGCTGTTCGGCTTGTGTAACGCACCAGCTATGTTCCAGCATCTGATGCAACGATGCCTCGGTGAAAAGGTATATGATTATTTGCTGATTTATTTAGATGATGTAATCGTATATTCATGTGATTTCAGGTCCCATCTGGGCCATCTGGAAGATGTATTTCAGTGGCTGTAGGCGCACAGGCTCAAGCTGCAGCCAGAAAAGTGTCTGCTTTTCCAGCGCAAGGTGCAGTACCTGGGCCACGTGGTCAGTCAAGAGGGGGTGATGACAGATCCTGCGAAGGTGGAGATGGTTCGGAGTTGGCCAAGGCCCATGACAGTGCGAGAGGTGGTGTTCTGGTGTTCATGGGGTACTACCAGTGATTCCTCCCCGAGTTCGCCAAAAAGGCTTGGGCCCTCCACGGCCTGCTACGTGGCGTGGGGGCGGCGTCACATCAGAGGATCGAATGGATGGAGGAATGCCAGCAGGCGTTCGAGGCATTGAAGCGCACCATGGTAGAGGCCCCAGTTCTGGCCTACGCTGACTATACCCTTTCGCCTCTACACTGATGCTAGTTTGCAGGGGCTTGGGGTGGTGTTGACCCAGCTGCAAGGGGGCCAGGAGCAGGTGATCGCATACGCCAGCCGAAGTTTACATGAGACTGAGAAAAACGATCAGAACTACAGTGCGTTTAAGCTAGAATTGCTGGCGCTGAAGTGAGCGGTGGTGGAGAAGTTTAAGGATTACTTATGGGGGACGAAGTTTGTCATCTACATCAATCACCCAGAGGTGGCCTGTTTTTGAGAGTGGGTCCGCAGGAAGGCTCAACCATAGTTGGGAGAGCAGCGAGGCCTTGCCAGGGCAGATTGGTGGCTCTGGGGTGAACGAGAGGATCTACGAGTGTGTCAAGGGGTGCTTCAGCTGAGGCTGAGCGGCAAAGAATGGTGGCGAGTTGTAGTGCCCAGCACTGTGAAGACACAGGTGTGGGAACAGTATCACAGGGCCCTGGGTCATGCACGGGGGCGACTGATGGCAGGGGCCTTAAAGGAGCAATTCTGCTGGCCAGGCCTGCGTCGGGATGTGGAGAAGTGGCAGAAGGAGTGTGGAGAATGCCTTGTGGGCAGCCCAGGTAAGGGTGAGTCATTGCCCCTTGGCGTTGTTTCTACTTCATACCCGTGGGAAGTGCTGGCGGTTGACTTTTTGTCCCTGGGCCGCCATGGAGAGCTGTACCCATACTTGCTGACTGCTGTTGACTTGTTCTCAAGTTTTTCCTTCGCAGTACCCACCAGAAACCAGACAGTGGAGACTGCAGCCCGGGTGATCTGGGAAGAGATCATCAGGAGATATAGGTGCCTTGAACAGCTATTGTCAGACCAGAGCCCGGCTTTTGAGTCTCAAGTGCTACAGGAGACCGTGCAGCGGCTTAACAAGTTGATGGTGGTTGAGCGAAATAATTGGAAGAAGCACTTACCTGAGCTGGTCTAGGCCTATAACTATAACCCCATAGTAGCTCTGGCCTGTCCCCGTTCTTGGTGCTCTTTGGCCCAGAACGCCAGTAGAGCAGAAGTGGGCAATGTGCGATGAGAGAACTGGTGAGTTGGAGGGAGGTTGGTTCCAACAACACTGGCGATGCTTGTGGAGGGCCCAGGAGGCTGTGGAGCAGGGCCAACAGCAGCATCAGGAGGAAAACAGGCGTTACCAAGATTCTGGCCATTGGGACTGGGTGTTGGTGCCAAGGGAGCGGGTCTTGCTGCGGAACTTCCGCCGGCGGGCTGGGGGAAAGGTGGCTCCGTATTGGCAGCCCAGCCTGTGGGTGGTGGTGTAGCAGCAGGACTTTGCGACCAGAAGGCCTGCTAAAGACCATCCAATGCCGTCATCTGTGGCCTTGCCTGACTGATTGGTGAGGGATGACTGCGGAGGTGGGGGATAAACGTAGGGGGGCTAGCATCAGCCCTTGGCCTGGTCCATCATTCCCCTGGGGTTGGCCTGGTCGGGGGGTATCCTGATGCATAGTCCAGGTGGGGGCTAGGGGGGATGAGGTCAGACCAATGGCCCCACCAGTGACAGGGGCTGGCGGGGAAACCCCTGAGTATGAGGGCCCCCAGGCAATTGAGGCCGAGAGAGAGCCTGTGGGGGATAGTGAGGATGATGTGGAGGGGGCTCTACCGGCAGAAGGTGTACACCAGTCCTCATGGGCCAACCTAGGGGATAAGTTATAGGGAGTAGGTGCTCGGGACAAGCAACCATTTGGTGTGGGGGAGAGACTTGTAAGGGGTATTTTCTTTTGGATATTGTTTCTTCTTTACTGTGTTGATGTTTGGTTTGTTGTGTTCTGTCTCTGTAATTTTTTTCTTTGTAATCGGGCAGCGCCAGGGACAATGAGTGGGTCCTTGTGTAATCCTGCCCCCCGGACTTGATCGGTTGGCTGGCTGGGGGTTGATGGGCCGGCTGGAGTGGGATAAAAGATGGCTGCTGAGCATGTGAGGGAGAAGTCAGCATGGAGGAAGACTCAAGTTTTAACGGACATTCTGGCTGCCACTCGGACTTTGGAGTCTAGACAGAAGCTGTAGGGATAGTAGGAGCGCCTAGGAGCACAGTAGGGTGCCTGCTTTGTTTCTTGCCCCTTTTTGTGTTGCAGGTACCTGGCTGTGGCTGGTGGACGCACCGAGGCCGGTCAGGCAGCACTGAAAGGGGGAGAAGGGAGACTGGGATGGCTGGACAGCAGCTGTGGACCAAAGGAGCGAGACAAGACCCCTAGGACCCCAGCAAACCCCAACCAGCATACAGGAAATTGTCTGAGGCATTGAGAGTGCGTGTGAACTTAGCCTGTGGCTGGGAGGGGGATTGTGGGTCGGAGGTGGTGTTCTTTGTGTTCGGCAGGGTCCGTGGAGTGCAAGGCTGTACCAGAGGCAGCTCGGAGCGGCAGCGAGGAATTGAAGGGTTATTGGGGATGCGGACGCCATGTGGAGGGTGAGGCGGCATTGCGATGGAGCCCGGAGGCCACTTAGGATGGTGTGGGGGCAAATCAGAGGAGCTTTGGGACTGAGAGAGGACATACTGGGACGATAGGTGCTGCCCGAAGGGTGTAGGGTTTGTGGGTTTTGTTTTTGTTTTTATTTTTTTATTTTTTTTAATTTAATTAATTTATTTTGGTTACAAAGGACCTCTGGGTGAGAGTGCAGAGGCAGAGTGTTTGTTTCCCTGTACCCTTTCCCCTGGGTGAAGGCACGTTTATGTCGTTCTTGTCCCCTACATGTATAATTTTTCTGTCCTTTTCTCTGCTGGACTTGCTGTGATCACGAGCTTGTTGTGTAATGCTGAAGCCAGATTTACCCTCCACTCTCCTCAGAGACTGAGTGTATTATGTTATATCGCTTTCTGTGTGTTTTTGTGGACAAAACATGTATGGGTTGTAGGAGGAAAGCTAGTCTGGGGTGAGAAAAATGTATGTTGTGGGGATCAAAACAGAATAAACATGCTGTTCAACATTTATTCCTGTGGTCTGTGTCCTGGTTTATGGTTGTGACCCCCCAGAGATCCTTAAGGGTAGAAAAATATTCAAGAGTGCATTTAAAATTAACAGCCGTGGGGCCCTCTTACCCTGGGTCACCACACTTTCCATTCTTCTATAGATATTTCCGGCAAAGCAGAATGACCCAGCCAGGGTATTGGGTCTTTCAAATCTCACGAGACTCATCATCATCCTCATATCGTTCATGAGGTCTCCTCCAGAGACCATCAGTATCTACACTATGCTGACCAGATCTGTAATGAATGTCAAAGTTGTAAGATGACAGAGTGGCAAGCCAACGATGGCTCGTAGCATCCAACTTAGCACTGGTTAACACATAAGTTAGGGGATTGTTATCCGTTAGCTCCATACAAGAACTTCTCACTCAGGGCCCATTTAAGGGCAAGAAATTCCAACTTATGAACAGGATAGTTTTCCTCACTTTTGGAGAGAACCCTACTGGCAAAAGCAATCACCTTAGTTTGCCCATCTTATATCTGGAAGGTGCGTGTTTAAATAGAAAAGCATAAGTCTGTAAGGTGTGAGAATGATCTGTGTCATGTTTGATGTCAAATTAATCCCTAAACAAAGAGGAAAATTACTAAGGTAAATTTTACTTAGAAACATATACTTAGCAATATAAATGGAGAAATACACGCAGCTCCTTCAAGAAAGTCATAAATGACCCTTTGACTCTGGCCATGTGCTTAGACACAGACCAGGAGACAGAGATATTTCACAGATTTTAACTAAAAACTTTCTGAACTTCTATAAAGATGCGCAGAGTAAATGCTGAGCCTCGGGATCAAGACCTCAGTTTGGACCGGACTCGCCACTGCGTCACCCACACTTCAAGGAAGCTCCCATCTTCATCATCCTCTTCCCAAGAGCGGGGCAGAGTTGAGCAGAAGAGCAGAACCAAGAGCAACATGCTGAGCTTCTCAACCATATGGAACTAAAACCTCTCTGCTTCCTCCACCTCTGAAACCCCAAGATCAACAACTCTCCTAGCTTTATCCACTCTCTGAAACTTCAAGAAGCTCCAGTCTTCATCATTCTCTTCCCAAGAGCAGCAGTGAGGAAAAGAGCAGAAACTGCAACATCATCTTCAGCTTCAAGGCAGCGCCAAACTTCTGAACAACTTCTTCAACTCTTCTGAAACTCAACCTCAATTCTCCTGAGACTCAAAATCAATTAATAAGTATATGGTCTATAATTAGTATATAATTTGGTAACTCGGTGCAAGGAATGTCTGCTAACCTTTGTTAAATACTGTGTAATTTCATGAAGCTTGCTGTTCCTGGATTTTCAGTAACTTTCAGTAAGCTTATCACACCATCTAATTCATTTCTAGTTTGTGTTTGTGTGTTTTATGTTGTCTCGTGTAAAATTAATGTTGTCCTGAGCATGACCAGTATTTCAGTTTCTTGTCAGAAAAGTGAAGTTACTTTTTCCGTTGCGATAACGTTACTGTGCTCTTAAAATGAATAATAATAATCAAATCCCTAATTGCCCTATTTCAAGTAAAACTCTTTTTAATAGCACAATTAATTGCTGTATCCCACCTGAACTAGTTTGCTGGATGAACAGTTCATGCTGATACTTAATAAGCCCTGCTTGAGATAAGACCCTTAATTAATAAATAAATAAATCATTGATTAATCAATTGAAATATATAAGGATGAATCAGCCTAAACAGCCTTAAATAAATTGAGCTAAAGCTTTTTTCTTACATAATCGGTGGAGAATAGATCAAATTTATTCTAAAAATAAAATTCCCTACATAGTGCTGCCAGTACCATTCTGAGATATATTGTTTGGACATATTCTTATATTTACCACAAAATTATAAATCAATAAGTCCTTCAATACAGCTCGTTTCCCATTCATTCAGTAGAACAGGCTTTGAAGAGCCAGAGAGTGGAGTCCACTCTCAACCACAGCCATTCTCTCCAGTACATGAAGCTTTTAGAAAAAAATGTCAGAGCCCACAAAACTCACTCAAATCATAATAAAACAATTTTATCACAACCCAGCAAGCTTATAGACACTTTTAGAGCTCAGTGTCATAATTTCCATGTACTTACCATGTATAAATCCACCTTAGAAACCGAGCGTATCTCCGGAAGCATCCTAAAATGTACTCCTGAAATTTTTGTTTGCTGGCCAAATATCCCCTTCAAATATCCTCAAATATTCTGAAATATCCTCAATTTGAGTGTCTGTGTGCATTTCGTTTTGTTTCAGCATGAAAAAAAACCACATAAATCGACCAAGCACGTGGGACAACACACTCTAAGCCTCTGATCTGGGGACGGCTAGCCAACCTTTATAGCTTTTAGAAGGTGCTGAATGTCTCTCACACATTCAATGGCTATGAAGTTTGGTTAGAAATCCCTGAATGCAAATAGACAGAATTGCCCATCAAAACCAAATGCAACAGGGATGGGAGAGGGCTTTAGTGAAGACCTGGGGGTAGAGAGAGTTATTTCAACGCTTCTATTGTCTTTGTTTTGACTGCCACACGATGCTAATGCGTTTTTTAAGCATTTCCACCTGGGATCAATAAAGTTTTCTGATTCTAAATATTTATTTCTCCTTGCTGCTGCTGTGGATCGACTCCCCCGTGGATCATCTCAGTGTCCTCACAGCCCTGTAATTTTATTACTGTAAATATAAACTGAGTTTAAAATGAAATTAAAGTGTTCTGGGAGCATATTTGGGGCATATTTAGGGTTTACACTATAAAAAATAGGCTTTTTTAGGCAGTTTCTTTTACCATAACACAACAACACATTTTTTTCACTATATGTGGGTGCTCTTGTAACCCACAGACCTTTGCACACAGCTGGTAAAGAAAGGACTGTTTTTTAGTCCCAGTCCACCCTTGTTCTGCGTACAGCAGTATTTAAACATCCAAGTATATTTTATATTGAAATGTAGCTGAATTTAAATTAATATTTAGGTTACAAAATTAGTCAATTAAGTTGAATCTAATTGACTAATACAAGAAGAATTATTGACTATTGCATGAAGAATTATATATTCCCACAAAAAAGCAAAAAAATTGTGGGGGGTTTCGCCAAAAATCATCCATCCATCCATCCATCCATCCATCCATCCA
>JBBPCW010099922.1:0-17488 GCA_037974425.1 Phenacogrammus interruptus
TGTTTGCACAGTCAGTAATAGGAGCGGTTCAGGATACATTTCACTGTATGTTGTACTTGTATGACTGCATGTGACAAGTAAAGTATCTTGAATCTTGAATCTTGAAAAGAAAACTCGGCTGTCAGGTTGAACGCGTACTCTTTTCTACATGTAACAGATATTCTCCACCCCCACATTAACTATATCCTCCTTGATGCTATGTTTTGCTCAGTGCAGAATTAAAATGTCTTGTGATTTCCGATTCACATTAATTAAAATATCTCTATATATTTCTTTTGTTCACTCTTTATTTGCAGTCGAGAGGCTAAAGTGATTAACATGAAAGCACTCGGTCCGCGGTCCTCGTTCTACGTGGGCTTCTTGGTGGGCAGCTGTACCCTCTATGTGTTTCTACATCAGGTGTGGTTTTCTAGAAACTTCTCTCCCCAGCAGCCTGAAGGCCTGGACCAAACTGCAGAGGAGATAAAACTGCTCGAAGAGGAAAAGAAAAACTGGAAGAAGGAGAGATCAGCACTCTTTAACCTCAACCATCCACACCACACTGGTAATAAATAAGGAAACCTCCCAAAGGAGAAACCTTCAACTTAAAAAAAAAAGCAAAGTATTGTTTTTTGGCATTTCCAAAACATATACTGCAAAATTATTTTGGCATATGTAATTATATATAAATTATATAAAACCTACTGACAAACCTTCAACCATAATACATACATAGAGTAATAAGTGTTTTAATATAATTTAAAGCATTTGTCAGTGTAACTGTAAAACAGTATTGTATATAGGGCTGGGCGATTTGGCCTAAAATCAAAATCTTGATTAATTGAATGTTTTAACTCGATTACGATTAATGAACAATTATTTTATTTGTTTAATTTTTTTTTTGCCCTCATAGTTCACTGACAAGTTGCTCAGTGGTCTCAGTGTTTAAGCTTTCCATGCTCGACATGTCGGCGGAATAACGTAACATAACAGAGCGGGGTCACGTGAAACACATAGTGTTTTTAAGAGGAAAGTAATCTAAATAATCTGGAAAAATTTGATCGATTATAGGTTCTGAATGGCGATTTCGATTACTTTTCGATTAATTGCCCAGCCCTAATTGTATAACAGGGTGACTGTCATTGTCACATCCTGGTTTTGGGAGCCTAGTCATTTTGTACAAGGAAGTAGTAAGTATCTTTCACACTGTGGAACACTTGTTTGTGCTTTTAGAACTAGATCCTTATTACTGCCCAAGAGAGCCTCCTATTCTACAAAAGATACCTCATCTCAACTGATATACAATACTGTATTACAGTTACACTGACAAATGCTATACATTATATTAAAACTCATTACTTTATATTGTATTATGGTTGAAGGTTTGTCAGCAGGTTTTATATTATTTATATATAATTATTTATGCCAAAATAATTTTGCAGTACATGTTTTGGAAATGTCATCAGACAGTAGGGCAAACTTATCATTGAGTTCAGTCTGTATCTGTATTGTATGAATATGTTTGACTTGTGCTGATGTGGCTAAAATTTTTAGGCACACAGAAGTAATGAACTTTGCCCTGTTTTTTTTTTTTTCCCTGCAGTGGCCCTAGTTATAATGACCCTCATAAAGTGTACATAATAATCCTCAAGTTTATATTTGATCTTCACCTACTCAAGGATGGTGTGCACCATAACACTATTGTGTGGCTGATAAAAGTCACTGAGGCTTAATCTACGTTTGTGTTTTTCCCTCACAAAAGAGTGATGCATAAAAAGTGACTAATGTTGTAGGGACGCATGCTATTCGAATCCTGTTACTGTTGGCAGATATAAAAGATGTATTGATTTGATTGAAATGTTATGGTTATTTAATGGTTAGGGAATTCTAGGGTACTGCTTGAAATGGTCTGCATTTTTGTTTTACTGCATTTGTGACCCTACAGAAATAAATGTTACATTTCTGTGTAATAATTATTTAGGTAGACATGATCCAAATGTTAATGTTATGTTAATGTTTATGTTGGGTATTTTCTTCAGCAATTTCCACCCCCTTTTTTTAGAGTCGGTCCCCAGTATTAACAGTGATATGTCATGGCTGTAGATCCAAATACTGTTTTCAATGGTCATTTATGTAATTTTACAGAACAATTGACCCTTTACGGTTACTCATTACAGAATATTTGACATTGACTTCTATTAAAAGTTAAAGTAAAAGCAATGAAAGGATGGGGTTTTTTTGTTTGTTTGGTTTTTTTTTTCAACTTTTTATTTTCTCCATATTTCTTTTAGGTGAAGAAAGCACAGTCGCAGATGCACTCTACAAGCAGGTGCGTATTCTTTGTTGGGTGATGACCGGTCCCAACAATCTGCAGAAAAAAGCTCGGCATGTGAAAGCTACATGGAGCCGTCACTGTAACATAGTTGTGTTCATGAGCTCTGTGGATGATCCAGACTTTCCTGCAGTGGGTCTTAACACAAAGGAGGGCAGAGACCAGCTGTATTGGAAAACCATCCGTGCTTTCCACTACGCATTAGAAAAGCATGGAGATGATGCAGATTGGTTCCTCAAAGCAGATGATGACACTTATGTGGTAGTGGACAACCTGCGGTGGGTTTTGTCCAATCACTCCCCAGATGAACCTGTTTATTTCGGCAGACGGTTCAAACCCTACACAAAGCAGGGCTACATGAGTGGAGGAGCTGGTTACGTTCTGAGCAAAGAGGCTCTGAAGAGGTTTGTGGAAGGCTTTCGTACCAAGGTGTGCACACACACATCTTCAGTGGAGGATCTTGCTTTGGGCCAGTGTATGGAGAAGATGGGAGTGCAGGCAGGTGATTCTAGAGACACGCTGCATAGAGAAACCTTCCATCCATTTGTACCAGATCAGCACCTCACCAGTAAATTTCCCAAGAGTTTCTGGTACTGGAACTACTGCTATTACCCCATTGTAGAGGTGAGTGTAAAGTATTGCTTGGGAAAATTTTTTTGTCAAGTGTCACACTCACCATTCTTCAGATCACTCACACGGTAGTGCAGAAAGTCCCCCTTATACACGGATATGTTTACAGTTAGATTAGCTGGAATTGTATAATAGCCACAGTATCTGTTGTTGCGTCTATTACTGAAACCTACTGAGAGTTTATAGTTAGAAATTTAAACATTTAAGCTGTTAACTGGTGTAACCGAGATGCATTTGAAACTTTTGAGTTTTGTTTTCTTTTTATTAGTTTTATTTTTTAATATAATTATTACAATCATGTTTAAGAGAAAGCACAACCTTAATCCAGCATCATGTAGTTGTGGGCTCCTGAAATAGTTCACTAAATGAACAAACTAAGTCTCTTGTAAACCTCTTAATTACCTGTATATTGCAGCTGCAATTTCTCTGTTGTGCGTATATAGACTTTTTTATTTATAATAGACATGTTGCCATGAAATGTAAAGTCCATAACCAGAATTTCGGTGACATTTTGATTACTTTGTGAATGAAACATGACTGCCAGGAACTTCCTTTTAAAATGTAGTTTTATGTGTGTCAGTGTTTGTACTGAAAGGTGGGTCTTTTTGAGGATTTTTATTTGTTTAAGTTGTGTGGAAACGGATCCAGCGCCTGGCGGTACTTTTCTTCTGTGAATAATGTTTGTCTAAGGTCCTTTTGAGCAGCTGTTTAACCGTGCAGGATATAGGGTGTATTTTACAATGCAGGATTTCACAGTGGAAGAAGCCCTTGGAGTGCCACAACCACACATACACTATCAGTAATATTGAAAACACCTGCCTAATATTGTGCAGAACAGTATCTGGTAAGAAAATATTACAAAGGATTGTAAGTTGTGAAGTTGAGCTGCTATCAGACTAGTTTGTCCAGCAGAGATGCGCAATCAGATTGAAATTGGGAGAATTTGGGGGCCAGGTCAAAACTTTGAATGCTTTGTCAGGATCCGTGAACCGTTCCATCTTTGCTGTGTTGCAAGGTGTATTGTCCTGCTGAAATACCTGGGACACACTACAAGGTCTGCTGTTTTGGAGATGTTCTGAACCTGTCGTCTAGCCATCACAATTTGGCCTCAGTCAGAGTTGCTTGGATCCTTACACCTATTTCAAAAGCAAGACCTCTATATCAGTGCTATAAAGATTTATGCCATCTGTACGTGTGCTGGTGTTGTGTGGTTGTTTTGGGACACAAAGCCTGATTGATGCGTGCTACATGAAGCTTTTAATTGGTCATTAAAATTTTTCATATTTAAATGTAGCTGATCATTTTTTCTAAGATTCCTAAGATTTTTTCCCCATTTATTTTCTTATTCCCAAGTTTTTCTTAATAAGCTAGCAATAAAATGCATGGAAAATTCTGTATTGCCACAAAAAAGCAACAAAAAAGCAACAAACACTGTACTTGGTCACATTTGCAGACTTTCGGGTGATCTACCACTGGCTATAGTTTTCTTGCAAGGTCACACGTGGTGGCAAAGTTTTAGCCTGGCAGGTCGTCACTGAAAAATGTTGCCAGTGGATACATACACACTGTTAGCATTAAGGGTGGCATTCTTAAGCTGTGTGTTGTAATGAATAGGCTGCAGTGTCCTGATGTGTTTAAAAACACATCCTTGATTAAACAAAATATTCAGTTTGTCATTGTGATGTGGATTATCTATCATTGTAAACTTTGACGCCAATGTTGGAAATGACTTTAGGCACCGCTTGATCATGCCCTTTTACCCATCGATGTGTGAGAAGCCTGAGCCATTTACTGTTTCCTGTGTTGTGGTTTACTTGTGTTGCTAATTTTCCAATATAAGCTACATGTGTTCTGATCCAAAGTCATTTATGTATGCCCTTTTTGTATAGTGTACATTTTTTTAATATCATACTGTTATGTTGTCTAGTGAATAAGACAACTGTTATGTTGTCTAGTGAATAAGACAACTGTTATGTTGTCTTATTCACTTCTTCTTCTACTTTCTTCTTTTGTTCTGTCCACTTTGCTGTTGTAGCAATGCAATTTTCCCTCAAGTGGGACTAATAAAGGGTTCTCTTATCTTTTTGCTTCTCCCCCAGGGTCCTCAGTGTTGCTCAGACCTAGCAGTGTCTTTCCACTATGTGGATCCAACTATGATGTACCTGTTGGAGTACTACACTTACCACTTGCGTGCCTTTGGCTACCGTTACCGCTATCAGCCCCCAGAACCTACCGGCCTTCTAGACTCCAAGTCCTTAGACAGCGTGGCAGAGCATCCACCTATGGAACAGAAGCAGGAAGCAGGACTTCAGGGAGTGGAGAAGCAGGTAGCTCCTCCTGATGAGAAGAAACTATAGCAGCCTTTTGTTCTCAAACTACTGTTGACTTCGGCCCTCTTGTAATTTTGAATATGATAGGTGTCTTTTTAAAATGGACCAGCATTTTTTATGCACTTGAATTGTGTGCGGAAAATCTGCTCCTGAATCACATAGCAGGTCAGTGTGTGTGTGTGTGTGTGTGTGTGTGCGCGCGCGCGTGCATGTATGTGTGTGTAAGCTTCTGAACTTGTGTTGTGTTCTTCAGAATAAGGGGACAGAGGGTGTTTCACCTTGGGTTTCACTGTGTGTGTATGACTGTCATTCTAAGCACAGACTTCTGTTGAATGAAGGCTTACAGATTTAGTGCCTCGCTATGCATGTATGTGGGGTGGTTCATGTTTGGGAAAGCTTTGATGTCTTAGCGAGGTATGTGTATGCATTGACTTAACGTATGCCCAGACCAAGTGAACAGACTCCATTGGAGGTTGAAGTGAATTTGGTTCTTGCTTGGTGAGTTTCCACCAGCACTGTCAAAAAAATGAACAATAGTACAAAAGGTGACCGTATCACTTAAGCAGGCATATTAGAAATATGGAGGAATCCTCTTTTGACCATTAGGGCTAGGCATGTTCAATACTTTCCGATCTGTGTCCATGAACTGACTATCTGCTGATACAAAATCTGATTTGATATTTGTATTTTACTATGTAATGTAGCCACATAATCCAGCTGGGACAATGAGCAGTTTTCAATCATTTGGAACAGAATGATCAATTAATATTGATATTTTCATTATTTAAATAGTATGTCTAGTGCTATTTTCATTTGCACTAGGAGGGGGTCAGAAAAGATCAAGGCTTTTCACATAGTCTGTAATTTGCAGACACAACAATTATATGGTAAAACCAAAAGCAAGTTTTCAAACATGCACATTAACAGTACACCAGAAATTTCATGGGGCCAAATTGGAGCTCAGATTGCTGACAAAACGGGGGAGGAAATCGCTGATAAATACTAGTTCAGTGTAGTCTGCTATGTACTTTAATATATTACTTAAAATAATTATTTCACTGTTTGTGACTTTTGTGTCTCACCCTGATGTCCTTTTTAAAATGACTATATTTTTATAGTATTTCAAAATGCTGTAACTCAAATCAAATGAGCTTTTCCTTTTCCAATTACCTTCAAATAGTTCTACACAGCAGACCTTAAATTGCTGGTTAAAAGTGCCCCACTACAGCTGATTGTAGTATTTTTTTTATGATGCCTCTAAGCATTGGCATAAATAGAAGGTAAAATAGCTGGAATTTGATGTGGCTTAATGTGGATGATACTAATCCAATAAAATAAGTTTGCATGGTGTCGGTTACTGTTTTTCAGATCGGATTTGGACATCCCTAGTTTCCATGTTTTACTCCATATTCTATATACCCTTTTGTGTCTGGTCAGCCTTCTTCCGCGCCGGCGCCTCTCCCCTGTGTGCATTTGTCTTTGACTGGGTGTGGATGAGAAAGAAAGGGTGGTAACTGCAATGACCAGTCTCACTAGTCACTTTACTCACTTAATAATGGAGGGATGTTTAAAACTGATTATTTTATGAAAATAATATGGAGTATATTTAATTTGTTAAGCCTTTTGGGGAAAGTGTTTTATTTACCTCGTCTAGAACCAGTTTTTGTGTTACGTCTGTGGCACTGTTTTCCGCCCATTGTCATGATGACCTCGTATCTTCTCTTCAGCTCTGCCACGTGTATTAGCTAAGTGAAGGCATAAAGTCTGACTGGGAACAGGGTCTGTTTAATTAGTCTTGATTTATGTATGATATTAAATTCTATTCCGCTGCTCTGAATCTGTGGTTTATAGAATCCAGTGATGTGAGTGTGGTGCACATTGAGTTGTGGCCTTTTGAAGTAGAGGCCACTCTGTTTTACATACTGTGAGTATTACAGCTTGTGCCTTCTACACCTCAACCCAGACTTTACAAATCTTGCCATTGTGTTCCTTTGACAGTCTGGTTAGTTCAGTTCAGTGAGTTTGTTGAAACTACAGGTGAAAGAAGGCAACATGGGAGTTTCAATTAAACAGGGCCAAGTTTTCCAAAAGCATTTTAATGTTTAGATTATTGGAACTGGGCCTGAAAAATATTTTTTTTGCATTTCTAAAGGTGCTTCTGGGGAAACCCAGCCCTGGTTTCTTGATGCTGAAAAATATTTTTTAGGGGAGATGAAAATGGATATGGAGCAATGATTGCCTTTGACTTCATCTCTCAGCTTGCTTGTTTGTTTTAAAATTTTCCCTAATTGTGTGTATATATACTCATACATACACTGAGGGCTGTGTCATTTCTCATCACCTAAAATCTACCGCCTTCCAACCACCATCAGCTCTTTCTCAGAATTTGTCATGTTCTTATCATGTAAAAAAAAAAAAAAAAGCAACAGAAGAAAAAAGGAAGACTTTGCTGAGTTATTGAAGTTTATACGGTTACTGTTCAGCTTAGACTTTTCAGTTGATTAATGGAATAATGTCCTGTCTCTGCACTATATTATTCTTTGATTCATACGATGTGTTACATTTGGCCATTTTGACACCAATGCACAGCACAAATATAAAAGTGTAGTGCTGAAGTCTGAAACCACTCAAGTCATGTGACCAACCCAGGAATATTGGTGGTCCTGATCAAAGGAACAATGGGAAAACGCAAGACCTTGATGAGAACACATGCTTAGCTGTGATGTTTAATCAACATAACCATTATACTTGAATTGAATGTTTATAAATGGAAACCAATTATTTTACATTTAGTGGCTTTTTCATTTTTTTTTAAACATTTTCTTTTTATAAGATTTGAAGATTTTTATCACCCATTGGAAACAATATATGATCTGTGAATGTACTGAATAGCTAACGAATATTGATGGGGTCGGAACGACCAGTTCCTTGAAGTTGCATAACAAACTCGGCAGTTTATTTGATGCACAAATAAGTATTCACACATGTAAAGCCAAATGGGTGGATCTCAATGGCCTTCTCCAGTAATGTTTAATGTTGGAGGTCCAGCAAAGCATTCTAATATCTGATCAAAGGTTGTTACAATCTTTGTGTGTGCGTGTGTGTGTGTCCAGCAATGCTCAGCTCTCATCAACACCCTCTGTATGTGCTTCTCTCTGTGGGAGTAGTAGTGTCTGGAGATTTGTTAGTCTAATGTTTGAGAAGAGTGAGTTAAGAGAAAATGAAGACCCACAGTGCTTCTAATGCCACGCCTGTTTTTTGCAATCTTTCACACTCTGATTTATGTGTTTTTTGCTCTCTAATCCAAAGGTACAGGGGTCCTTTCCTCTCTGATTTGTGTGTAAAAGGGAATTATGTACAGTAATATCACAGCAGTCTTTATTTATAGAAGAATGTCGGATGTGAACAGTTCATGCAAGAAAATCAGTGAGGCACAATGACCAGCATATTGAATAAAGACTTATTTTACTGTAAACTCCTTCTGAAATCTTTTTTTCTCTGTTGTCTGTAGTACTTCAGTTTTTTTCCCCTTGTTGTAGCAAATGTATTTGTTTTCGACCTGCAAATTACAGACCTTTTATATTACATACTAATATAGAAACACCTTTTTATGTTTGCACAACTGATAACATTTCACGTATTTAAAAATAAAACCATGAAATTCTCCTAATGTTAAATATGCACAGTAACATGGCACACAATAACAAATGTCAAACAGATTAGCATGTGTAGGTCTCGTTGTGTTTCTCTTGTCCTGTAGATGTGCAGCTGAAACAAAACTTCACACATGATGTTGAAATCTGCATGAAGACAAACATCTTGTCAGTAAAAAAAAAATACATTTTCAGTACACAATACTGGTGTTACTTAACCCATCCCAATTACAGCTGCAGAATAAGAGAGTTTGCTAAAGATCGAGTTAAGATATGGGGTATGCTAAAGCTGATTTTATAAATCATTATTTATAAATATAAATAGTTTTGGATTTTATTTAAGTTTTGAATTCTGCTTTTTAAACTAAGGTAAATGATACTGCTACTTTCTTGAACTATGAATATTAATTCCAGGAAGATTTAAAGCATCCGAACTTGTTTATGGTTCTATATTGTGAATTCTCAAACGCTTCCACAATCACCTGAGCTTTCCGTTCTTCATGATAAAGCTGCCTTTTCTCTCTCCTTTCTGTAAAGGGAGACCTGTAACAGTAAGCAAAAAAATGTCTTAAAGGACTAGGCGTTGCTGCAGTTCTGCAACATGACCACTGGGTGCCAGTGTTTCCACCTCACTGAGCTTCCGTTGGTCTTTTACTGGTTTTATTCTCATGCTTCCAGCTCAAAGATTGGATCACTATCCCGCCCTACTTCTTTCAAGGGCTATCTCTCCCTCCCCCTCTCTCACTCACTCACACACACAAACACACACATTTTAACTCACCCAAATCCGAGCTTCTCCGACCTAGAAGTCCAACAAAGATATCATCCATGTTCCCTAGAACATACGTTTTAAAAATAACTCTTATGCCATTGAACTTTTTTGCTACAATCCTTTATACTGTGGACAGGAAAACAAACACCTACTTCTGAGTGGTGGCCAAGTATTTATATCTGTAGAGAAAAAGACAAATGGACAACTGCCAATCAGACTAAGCAGGGGATGATCATAACCACAGCTGAGGTGATAAGTAACGGTGAGAAATGTGCTAAAGTCTCTGGTCCATTGCAAGTTTCTATATTTATCAAAGCAAATTCCATGTCTCTCTCACCTGTGCTCCTTCTGCCCATCAGGCCAATGAAGCTGTCGTACTCTTCGTCATCATACTGCCTCTCCACCCGCTCAGACGGAGATCCAGCGCTGTCCTGTGCTCAACAAAGATATTACAGAAAGGGTGGGGCTAGAAAATCATAAATCATTCTTAATGACTAATTACCTTTTACTGAATGACTGATATGCTGCATGCTTATCTTTAAACATGCAGCATATCAGTTCCTTTATTTAAAGAGCTTTCCCCAGTATCTTAAAGGATTGCATTTTTATTTCATTTGGCAGTGATTTACTTGAGCGCTATATAAATAACATTTTATTTCTTCTTCAAATTGCACTTTAATTGCTTTGCAGTTTACAGTTTACAGCTTAAACATATTCCAGTCCACTACAGAGTCCTCCACCACCACTCCTGCATGTCTGCTTTATTGTTATTTTTTGTCTTTTTTAATTCAGTAAATGACTTTTTAATTAGTTATGATCCGAAGCAAGGAGAAACAAAGATTGAAAGATTTTTTCAAAATCAGCTCTAATGAATGCCTGCTTCAACAAAGAGCGATGAAAATGCATTAGGTACCATTCTGAGAGGAGCTTGAACGGAAGTATTTTGTTTGGATCCTTATTGTTTTAAATCTTCCTTTGACTCAGAAGCAAATACAAAAATCATAGTACGAAATGATGAAGCATGACAAATGGATCTCATGTTTGGATGATTAGGGTTATCAGGATTTCAATCAGTGTGTCTGAAGGGACAAAACTAAGAAACACATCCATCACCCTTATTTACACACTGATCCAATTAAGCAGGGTAAAAAAATGCAGAACATATTGTGTGGTAAAGTACCGTGTGTGTGTGCGGCACTGTGACTCATTTTGATGAGTGTGACGTATATATGGTCAGAATGTCTGTTCAAAAGGAGAAAAGGCCTCCATGCATGAAAAAATAGCCCAGTTACAGCCTGCGTTTAATAGCCATGTATAAATTAATGGAAGAATATTTGTGGAGCTGGATTCATTAAAAAGTAATTTGCTCGCTCTCTCTTTCCTCTCTCTTGTTCGGTCTGCATTTTTTTGTTAGCAGCCGTTATAGGTGAGTCTGTGTTTACTGAACTAGATCAGATATTCATTGGGCTGGTTAATAAACAAAACTAAAACTAAATCTGACTCACTTCATACAGCCTTAATGAATGCTGCAGCCAGAGGCCTATCCAGAATATGTAAGATCACTTATGCACCATGTTCCCTTCTGTAGCTCCGACACCTTCCCTGCTCCTGGCATGAAAGTGTCCTGGCTAGCAACCGACTTTACAATTTAATACACTGAGATTTATTTGACTTGCCTATGTGCATCCTGGGTGGGATTCATCCCAGGCATTTAAAGGTCACCTCAGTAATAACCTTCCATCTGGCTGAAATGAGCGTAAGCTGGTTCCTCTCCTTTTTCTGCATCCACCCGACTGAACTGAGGATGAAGTGTTTGCACTTATACACCACTATAGTAATATTTCGGAGTGGTGGCCGAGTCAAGTTTTAAAGCTGCTTTCCGAGACATGAGTCTAGCTAAGGGCTAACATCCTGATCGAGTAAAAACAGAAAGTTCTGAAGAACAGCCTGAGGACAAATGGCAGGTTGTGAGATGAAATAACTGCATCCACAAGAGATTTGCACTCAAAAAAGGGTCAAGTTTGCTATACAGGAATCAAGGGTGGTCTTGGAAAACATCCTTCTTCGATTGGAGAGTCTGTTCAGGCAGCTCTGTCATGCAGGTTTAAGTCTAACCTCTCCTGCCTTCTACTCTTCTGGGAAGGTCACAGATCACAAACACCACTCCAACCCATCCTAAAGGTACTGGATGTAACTCTGGCACTCTTGAAGAGCCCAAACAAGCGGGCTTAAATTTAATTAATAATAATTAATAATAAAAATTAATAATAATTTAAAAATACCATTCTTAATAATGATTGGTAGACAGAGTGTATATTCATGCCTTTGAGTTTAAACATAGTTTTCCATTTAAATTTTTATGCTTTGTAAAGTCAAAACAAACATAAATATGATGAAATGGAATGTTAAGCCTTAATTAAACTTGGTAATTAAACTATTAGTTTATTAAATTAAACTTGGTAACTATTTTACTCAATAGATTAAATCTGATATATTTAGTGAACAATCATGATTCTCACAATGAGACACGATAAGATTACTTTGCATGACAGAAAATCCTAACACGTTTTTTTTTTTACATTTTTAATTCTGGGCTCATGCAAACATGTAAAGCCCCTAATCAGCGATTACTTTTAGTCTTAGTTTAAGCTTAACCTGAGTCTGGTAAAACCTAAATTTAGTGAAGTGGGTTCAGAAAGTCCAGGGTTCCTACCTGCAGGGTGAAGTATCCCAGTGCAGACCTGGAGCTCGCGGGACGAGAAAGCGCGAGCAGCAACAAATTCAGCAGCGCGAGACCCCAGCCTACAGCCATCCTCGCGCTCTCCTCACAGTCTCGTGGGTCACTCTTCAGGTGCGCCTCTCAAACTGCTGTCCAGAGAGACTTGTGTATTAGTACAGTAAAACACTGAGCACCAAACAGACTGGAAGCTCTTAAAAACCTGTCAGGTTAACAGATCAGCCTGATAATTAAGCCTGTGAACAGCAACAGGTCACATAAATTGACCAAACATTCCCCCCATAATAATAATAATAATAATGCTGGAGAGTGGAGAGAGTCTAGACTACAGTTAGATTTTCTCAGTTTGGTCTCTCTGATAAAGCGCGTGCTCCTCTTATTTGTGGAATCAGTCTACGTCACTGTGGGCGGAGCCTTTACATTTGAGTAAAAGTTATTGAAGTTATTTATTCCCGCCCCCTGTAATCACACTGGACAGTTCATACTATCAAGTCGACAGATTGAATAGAAGTTGAATAGAAACATTATAGAAAGCCATTAGAACGATTTATTAGTTAGAAATAACAAGAAAAGAGAAATCCGCCCCCTTACGACGTACTGCTCAATTGAATCATTGTCCAAAAACGGGTCAGAAGCTCCGTGAGAGGGCCAGATGTCCCAAAGATGAGAGAGAGATGAAAATCATTATTACTGTAGAGTATGTGTAAGCGAGGAAAACAACACTTATCTGTCAGCCGTGGGATGCTGTGTGTGTGTGTGTGTGTGTGTGTGTGTGTGTGTGTGTGTGTGTGTGTGTGTGTGTGTGTGTGTTCAGTGACTCAGTCACATTGTTCATATCTTGTGTGCTAGATGTGCCACTTTGCTGCATGCATGTATGAAGACAGTGACTGAAAGGTCTAGATGTTTTTAAACTGTAAAAGTTAGTTGCCTCAAGAAATTATTTTAAAAAGCCATACTGCTGACTGAAACATCTGGTTTTATATGCGGCCCCTCAGTCAGCATGCTCTAAAGGTCATTCAGTGTATTCTGAAATCCCCAAATTAAGAAAAAAGCGTTAAAGCGGGAGGAAAATGACACCACCACAGTATAATGCCATACAGTAACACAGAGGTGTGATGTGTGAAGATAATGGCCTCTCTCTCCCTTGTTGGAAACCTCATATTATCTTGGTCTCCCTCTTACTGAGGTCCTACATGAACCTTGATTGAATTTGGCTTCTTTTGCCAAAAGATAATGAGCCCTGATGTCTGCATGATTTATAATTTACATTGTGCTCAGAGACTCTGAGCATATTAGTCCTTGATTAGACTTGTTTTAATTGGTGCAGGTGCCTCTGGCAGTGCTGTTTTCTAGCAGTGAGGGAAAACCGAAGAAATGTGTAATACAATGTAACCTCACACTGCCACAGTCCCTGTACACCATGTCCTGACTGAAGTATTTAATTTCAGACAGAAGCAGTTTAAAAAAAAAAAAAAACACATTACACTCTACATACACTGCATTTATATTGTTAGTGTAAATGAAATGTAAATGATTAGCTTTGTTATCAGTAATGAACAGATATTAATAATAAATATTGCTGCCAGAAATAAAGCTCTTGACACAGCTGCTTATTTACCATGTCAGCACTGCTGGGACACAGTGTAAGATCCTAATGAGTTTGTGAGAGAGTTGCATTGTGTTTGTGTGTGTGGAGATGAGGCATAAAGACTGGACGGAAATACACCCACACTCATAAGATACATTTCTTTCAGTGATGATAGTACATACAGTTCCTTCTCTCTCTCTCTCTGTCATACACACACACACACACAAATACCCAGAGACACACAGTTTCTCTCTCTGCCTCTGTTTTTTCTCTCTTTGCGAGCTCAATCTGCCACCTCTGCTAAAAGTCACCCAATGACAGAATTAACACTTTGCTAATAGAGTCAGTGCATAACAATCAACTCACACCGTCAACCTCTAAATACACACACACTTTGAAAACTCTGGCCTTCCGTTACTGAACATTTTATTTTATTCCCACTCCTGAAAAGAAACCATTATGGGTAAAGGTACAGTTGTAGAAACAGAGGTGAGTAAAACTGTATGAAACTATGAAGCAGTCAAAGAACATCCTATAATAAATCTGAAAGCATCTCAGTACAAAATCTGAAATTACAAACAGCATTTAAAGTGGAATTTTGGGGAAAAAAATGTCTATTTGTGTAAGGAGAATCAACAAAATAGATCACCTTAACATCATTGGTTTAAAATTTCAAATATTAGATTATCAAGTGGTTTTTCTGCACACACAAGCTTTTCTCTGATTATGTTTGGCCTATTTCATGAAATGTGCTCATTTCTGAGAGTTTTCTCTGTGTTTTCTTTATTTAGAATAATTTTAGACCATTTAGAAATAATTTTAGATATAAGTTTACCCTCTAATAGCTTAGCAGTCTTGAAAATCGATCCCACAACTTCTTGATTGCAGGGCAATCACCCTAACGACTTCCTGCGTGGCAGGAGAGAATTCTACCACTGTTATGTTGTTCCTCTAGAGGGTGATGTTGCTCAGTTTTTTTTCGTAGCCTCAGACATCTCAAGGGACAACCTTTAACTCCAAGGTCTCTACATTGGGGAATCAACAGTGATGTACGTCGCTCTGAATAAGAGCGTCTGCTAAATGCCATAAACGTAAACAGACTAGTAGTGGTCTCTCTGGCAATGTATTGTATGGAAGTCCCATCTGATCTCAGACACCTGTCCAGTTCTGGGCAGCATGAGTGAATAGGTCCTTTAGGCTTCTGTTAAAAGCTTTGCCCAGGATTTTTACTGGCTTCTCTGAGATTGTCAGGATTAGTAACCCTTTGAAACTGAAGTGCAGCCTGTCCAAAACTCGACCTCGATTTGTTCATGTAAAATGGAACCAATTATGTTGGCAATTTCAAGCTAAGCCACTGTGACATCTCCCTTGTTCTCCTTGGGTTAGTGGTTAGTTACACTTTTACACAAAAAAAGTATATAATAATAATAATAATACATTTTATTTCTTTAAAGGTGCCTTTCTGGCACACAAGGACACCGAAATATGTCAAATTTGTAGTCATATTTTGTAAATGGAAATTTTACAAGAGATGCAAAACACCTTTTAGTTTATAATAGGGGTTAATGTACAATTCTGGTCATTTTGAACCATTTCCCTGGTCCATTCATTATGACATTTTGACACAATATGAAAATAATTTGACAAATTCTGAGACAAAAATGAGAAATTCAATATTATGTTCAAACCTCAGTGATATATAGCGAGTCCTTTAAATATTTCATTATAGATCTGGTCACTCATTCCTCCCTGACCAGTATCTGAACACAGTCATAAGATTCCAACCCAAGGGGAATCTGCCCCCTGTAAATATCACACGACAGATTGATTGATCTATGGTTGATGCTGGTCTCCACTCACTTACTGACTGATTGGGTCTGAGGAGAGGATGCACTATGCCCACATCAACAAAGTAAAGCACTTTATCAACAACCTGACAGCAATATGTTTTAAATGTGTTTGTGTCATATGAGTCACCAATCTTAGTTCATGCTTGTGAGAAATCTTTGTGACATTGTTTGGTCTTGGTATTACTGAGAGATTAAATAGCACTGAAACAAACTATTTCTTGATGTCAAACAACTACAAAAATGTATGGTATGCAAATCATAATGTAACATACTAACAAACACAAATGGGAATTTTATTGAAAGTCTAGAATCTTCACATTTGACAGAATGTCTAATTTCACAGAGCTGTGACAACACAAACATAAACACACACACACACACCCAAACCACACCACCAGGTACTCATTATGAGCCGTGATTTTTTCATTTCTCGTGGGTGTTTTTCACTGTAATGCTCAGCTGCCTGTGGGTTCTCGCATGTCCTCCAGCCTGAGTACCACTGTGTTTTGGGCTTGTTTGTGTGAATGAGTTTATCACACTTTCCTGTGCAGGTCTTCGTACTGCTAATCCAACCCTACCAACCCTGCCCCCATTTCTGAAACCTTTTCACTGCTATCAGAGCTGGAATATCTTCTCAGAGTAAGCGAGGCAGATGAAAAAAGTTCCTCTTGTTCTACTATAGAGCCATTCATTAGGGGCATTTACTGTTTTTAAGGTCACAACTGAGTGATATAGTGCTGAGTGATGTGCACGTATTTGGACAAAATAGTCACAAGTAATGGATTGTTTTGTTCAAAGCACTGCAGGTCACATCACCTTAAAGGGTCCGAATGATGAGATTATAAAGGGCATTCATTACTCACAACCAGGGAGCTTTTCAGTGCTGAGATTCATCTGCCAACTTCACTGTAAACCTCTGAATTAGTTTCATCAGGCTACATCTTATCCAGTTTCACAGCTTATAACGTCTGCATGCTGTATCAGTTTAGCTGATTAGTCCTGGCTCTAGTGTAGTTTTACTATATCTGTAGTGTTGTTTCTGTTTTGTGATTTTAAAGAAAACTGAAGTGATCAATCTTTCTATCTGCAGCCACAGAGATGTACCATTCTTTCTGCTTGACATGTCTGCCTTCAGGGTTTGGCCTCTGTTCAGTTGACCATTTAGATTATGATAAACATTAATTATTTGTTAATTTTGGTGTATTGATATTATTGTATTGATACCCAACACTGCAACATACAAGACAGTTTTGCGAAATCGACTTAATATTATTTCTTCTTAGGACGATCATTTTCTCTACAGCAGCGCCCCCTATTGGCTGCTATGCATAACATTTAATAGGGTGTCTGGATCCTTTTGTTTATAAAATTCACCTAAAAACAGATCTTGAGTCTGTTTCTCTTCCAGCACGTGATCTCAGATCTGCAGATATAAACCTCTGTAAATCACAGAACAAGTGAAAAGCTGGATAGACCTCTTTTGTTACTGTGTTGCTTTTTGTTACCTTTAAACTTAAAAACTCTATTCCATCTCTTACTCCCAGTTTAACACACACACACACACACACACACACACACACACACACACACACACACACACACACACACACACACACA
>JBBPCW010100211.1:0-17482 GCA_037974425.1 Phenacogrammus interruptus
CCTTCTTTATTGCTCCTCCAGTGACTAGATCTCCTCTATATTATATCTCTGTGTGTGTGTGTGTGTGTGTGTGTGTGTGTGTGTGTGTGTGTGTGTGTATACACATAATGAAGGGAGCACCCACCAAATGGCTGAAAACCGCATCAAGTAAATATAGCGAGACTCGTGATGCTCAGGCCACATGATGTCTAACGCACATGGACACTTACCACTTAAGAACAATGAGAACTTTCAGCATGTACACACACATTCGCACACACACGCATTCACACACACATGCAGACACTTTCTGATGGCAGTGATTTGAGTGACTGTCCTGTAAACATCCATGTGCTCTTCCACTTAAGGCATCTGGACACTGGGCAATCAATTAATCAGATTAAGTCATTAACTTAAGCATCCAAGCTCACTGGTTCTTCCCTCTTACATTAAAAGTCTTTAGAAATATCCTCTTTAAATCCTGGCACCAGAACCATGTCTATCAAGGATGGATCCATCTCTGAAACAGTGTAGAGAAATTTAAAACTGTTATTGAGAAGTCCCTTCCCTTCTAAGAGTCTTTCATTTCTCACATTATAACAGAAGCAACCATTAATGATCAAAAGCCAGGCATCCTATCCCAGGAGGGGGCCCGCTTATGCTAATCATGTTATACTCCCTTCATCAATGGTTTTTCTGCTGAGAACAAAGTTTTAGGCCATTTTCTCCAGGATCAATACGGTTTTTCGGATTCTGATATTATGTTAAGTCAAATTAAAGGGCCTTCGACAAACCTATAAATCCTAGAGCGTTCGGGGGGTTGTGTTGTTAGAGGGTGGCTCAGCAGAAACTGAAAGTTTTGTCTGAAAACCTTTATCTAAGCCAAATAGATCTGTGTGGTTCCTAAACCTTAGGGCCCTGGAGAATCAATCAAGAATCAAACTTAGACCTGAACCAAAGGTGGTTATGACTGTAGCCTGCCACACCATAAAACTGTTCAGGAGAGTTCTAGTTGTTGACTTTTTACTCCATATTCCCCAGATCTCAATTGTACTGAGCTCGTGTGGGATGTGGGGTGAACCAGAGTTCACCTTTTGAGTTCTTGTGGGGTCTGTTATGATGGTATGAGAGGGACCAACACACTATTAGGATCTATTTTTTTCTGTGTATCACAAAATCTAATAATAAACCCATAAACTTGGGTATAATGACAAGAATACACTAGAGCTTGTGTGAAACCATACACCTATTTCTCATGGTATAGCACAGCCTCTCATGTAATTCACTTAAATATTGACTGCAGCTGGGATAGGTTCCAGACCACCCCCCGCCCAGGAATAAGGGGAAGATAATGGATGGAGATAATGGAATGGCATCAAGCACTGTCATATGTATGTGTCATGTTTGCTTGGTGCGTAGACAAGCATATGTACTTTACATTAGGGCACCACTGTACTGTACAGAATATTAATAGTGTGCATTGTTACAGCTGTAATATGCATGTTAGAAATACTACAATGCACGTGAAATTGGAGCTGTATTACCGTTTTTTCCCCATTAGATCATGAAAAAAAACATCCCAATACTGGGTATAACAGGTTGAGTGAGCACACACACAATTTCTGAACATTATCCTCAATTTTGATACAACCTTATTAAAGACACAGCATTATTAAAAGGCAGAAACAGCGGGTTGTCTTGGCAGTAAAGGGTTAAACCGACTATGTTGACTGGCTGTATATTGTATAGTGCTGAACAGCTGCCCACACTGACCTGGTAGAAGTAGGGGTTGGGTTCGGACTCCCCGACCCCGTTGAAGTCCTCTACGTTGATAAGCTGGAAGTCGTAGGTTAGGCCTGGGTTGGGTGCTTGGAACTCGGACAGACTCTGCACGTGAGGAAGGTTCCCCAGTTGTTTGTAGCGCCAGTTATACAGATTACACAGACTGCGGTGGAAAAAACACACACAGCAATTAGATTAGGGTGAATTTCTGAGAATTAATAAGCGTAAATTGACTATATGAGCAGGTGTATTGATGAGGGGCAGCCTGACCTGGCCCGGGCTCGGCCCTGAGCGTCCAGGTCCACCGTGGGCACACCCAGACGCACATAGCGGGTGAACAGAGACTGCTCCATGTTCGAGTACTTCTGGAAAGCCATGTTCTTGATGACAGGAGGAAGCTGGTGGTGATCACCAATCATTATCCAGCGCTTCAGACGACTGTAGCCGTCCTCCGGGTTCTGCCACAGAGAAAGAGGAGCGTTATGTCACTCTGGAATTATATTATTAAGCCTGAGGCATATGGTATAATATACTTAGAATGGGGTAAATAAGCAGATCTTTCACCATCAGTGCTTAACCACATTAAAGGCTACTTTTAGCTCCACGATTTCCTTCCTCCGACACACCTCATAACTAATAAACAGCTGATTGTCCAACAGGATGAAATCACCAAATACAGAGCTGCAGCTTCACAGAGCAGAACTGAAAACATCATTAATGAATATAAAAACTGCAAAGAGGCCAAAAGAAGTTTTGGCAGTAAGAAGGGGACACATGGGGTGAGGGTGTAACAAACAAACCAAAAATCTCAACACACTAATTAAAAACTAATATCATCTGCGGCTTTAAGTATACGATATATACTATATCACCAATGCCAAGACTCTTTTGTCTCCATCACTGTTAAACAGCTTATATCTGACCTGGGCGCTCTTTTGAGTACCGTGAGCTGAAACTGACCTGAAAACTGCTGCCCCTTGTGGTGAAAGTGCAGACTGAAGAGCATGCCTTCAACATTTACATTTAAATTGAAAACTACTCACTAAGCCAGTTTATTAAGGGTTGGTCAGCACATCCAGAACACTGACCAGCTGCATTACTTATTAAAGGGGAGTAATTATTCCTTATCAGATCAGGGATAGTACAGTCTTGGAAATGTTTTTGCAAATTTTGGAAATAATCTGTACTCCATTTTTAGTTCATGTTTATCTTTAAAGATGGCATCCAGGTTTTTGTTGATTCCAAACCATTAGAGGAAAAAAAAATTAAAAATAGAACATTGTGGAAAAAGCACTGCGATTTCACCCACCCCTGGTACAGTTTGCATTATTTGTACCTGTGGGTTAATTTTATTTACAGTAGATAAGTCAGAATCCACACAACCATACCCATGAGTGTAAAGGTTGTGATTTGTTGTTTAAAACTGAGCCTGTTTTTCCCTATAACTAGTATAAAGGGGTGATAAGTTAAGTTGGCTCATCATTTCCTCTGCTTGCACATTCAATCATTTGATTCACTTCTTTTTGGTCAGATTTCCAAACCAAGACAAAAAAATTAAAAGGATAAAAACATTTCTATAAAAGTTTTGTCAGTGTGAAAGGAAAGCAGATCCCCTGTAGATCTGTCCTTATTTTCCTCTGCTTTATTAGTTTTAGTTCTTCTACCTGCTGATTTACTTCAGTGAGGGAACATTACACTAAAAGCTTTGTCTCAGTGGTGCTCAGCCAAGACACTGACAGGTGGTCGAATGGAGAGGTGAGCCTTGTGCTAACAGTGCAGGCCAGTCTGAGTGGGTGTTGACGCCTCCCAAGCCTGCTGCTTCTCAATAAACAAACCTCCCTCCGAGAGAAGCTGTGCAGTCCAACCACACACTCACAGCCTCCTCTTTCTGGACAGTCAAGCTGTTACAGGCTGACTCACATTTCAAAGCCCCTCAAAGGCATCTGTGAGCACATCGCACTCACAAACATCATCATGACGTGCTTTGAGAGGCTTGTTATGAGGAACATAAAATTACAACTGCCCTTTCTCACTGCAGTTTCTGTATCCCAAACGCTTAATGATGATTCACCTGGCCCTCACCCACCTGTACAAAAAGGACACTAATGTAAGAGTGATGGTTATAGACTTCAATACCACCATTCCTGGGTCCACTGGGCCTGAAAACCTCCCTCTGCAACTGGATCCTGGATTTCCTGACCGGGGACCTTAGTCAATCAGGATCGGAAGCAAAATCTCCAGTATCTCCAGAATGAACACAGGGGTCCCCCAGGGCTGTGTGCTCGGCCCTCTGCAGTTCACAACTGGACGGCAGTGCACAGCTCAAATGACAACATCAAGTTCACTGATGACACAACCACAGTGAGTTCAATCAGTGGTGCAACGGCTAATGGACTGGTGCCCAACCAACTGAGGGAGCCCACCTCTCCCCAGTTCTCACTCTGTTCTATTGAGGGTCTATAGAGCGCATTCTGCATGGCTGCATCATGGCATGGTATGGAAATTACATCGCATCGGATTGCAAGATCCAAAGGAGGATTGGGAGGACAGCTGAGAGCATCAATGGGGTCTCTCTCTCATCTGTCACAGACATGCATACCACATGCTGCATTCACAAATCCACTGTGGATGTCCCTACACACCCCTCACACACCCTCTTCTTGCCTTTGTCTAACAGAAGACTTGGCAGCGACTGGGTCTTCACTCTCACGATGAACATTTCTTCCCCCAGGCTCTCAAAAACCCAACTGTAAATACTCTGCAGTCTACTCTTTTTGCACAATTACGTACTGTCTACCTATCTTTGCATTTTTATACAATTCTTGTTCTATTCTTCTGTTCTTTGTTGTTTTATTTCACTCTGTACTGTGTATGGCTGAAATGATGATAGACCTAATTGACTTACATGACTTGACATCTCTGCTTACTCACTGCTTTGCTGTGTCGCGTGGCATTCATTTAGTTATCTTACAATGAACCGCGTCAGGTCAGCTGCATGCCAAAGCCTTAACACCCCGGGGTCAAAAGACATTTTCTCGCAAATACTGTGATACTTATTGAGTGTCACGAAAAAGTCTTCAAGATATGTGATACTATAGTCCTAAATGAAATGAATGACAGTGTAGAATAGGGCTGCACGATTATGGACCAAATGATAATCACAATTATTTTGATCAATATTGAAATCACGATTATTATTCACAATTATTCATTATTTTAGCAAAACTGATGACATTTTAGTCTAGTTTTAGTCAATAAATTTGTATTTTAGTCTCACTTTTAAGTGAGGCAATTCTATTTAACCCAGTCAATATAGTATAAGTACAGACCAAATCTAAATTTTCTTTTAGTCAAACCTACTTCACAATTCAAACAAGGTTATCTTTATTATATTATTGTTACCTTATAGACTCAAGAATACTGTCCATCCATTCCAGACACGGAAAACACTGATTTGAATTTACTTTTTGCCAACCAACCAACGATCTTCTTAATTTAATCGTGGCAGCCAAAATCGTGATCGTGATTAAAATTTGTGCAGCTCTAGTGTAGAATACTGGGTCATGGTAGAGTTCACAGACTATTGGCTTGGAAAATGCACAGATCTTCATTTTTGAGATAATTTGCAAAAAATATTGTTAGCCATGTCCCATCAAGCAAAAAATAAATTAAATGAAGGACCCCCTGCCTATCCTTCCAAAACCCATTTGTTTAGACAATAAAACCATGTGTTTAGACAATCAATAGCATGGTTCCGAAAGCAGGATCAATTCTGCTTCTCATCATACCTGGTGGTCAGACGAGATGAAAAAGAGAAGATAGACAAGCTCTGATTTGTGGTTAACAAGTCAATGCATCACTGCCTGATTGTACAGATCAACAAAAAACATTTTTTTGTAATCATCAGAAACCACAACTCACTTTTCTAAACCAGTTTTTCATGCTGATCTCAGATCTGCTTTCAGTTTTTTTCAGTCACATCACCTTTTTGAATGGTGAGTAATATTAGATCTGTAATAGACCTGCATGCAGTTTATATTAAAGCGCAGCACCAATCAAGAACTGTGTCAGTATTTTCAGTGTGGAGTCAGACAGGCCACACTGTGGCATAGATATAATGATCGGTGTCAGTCAGACACCACTGTTCCTTCACAAACACTCTGTATATGATTATTATATGATCATTATACCAACTATCATGCAGTATAGAACTAACTTCATCACAAATACTGTACCTGCAGATCAGCATGATTTTGAGCTGTGTTGTCAGAATATGATTGGATGAGAGAGGCTCTAAGCTGAAGTGAATATGAGAGTAGGTTGTACCTGTAGTAGAAGAGGAATGAATGTTTCAATCTCCAGGATCTGAGCTGCTTCTTCCATCAGGATGTTATCATACTGCAACAAAGAAGAGACACATGATGCGATATTCATCCAGGCGCGGTCCCTCGTCAGCTTTTTGCGCTCACTTGAAAGATTACCTTAAAGCCTAGCTCCACAAGGTCATGCCGCTTGAGAGCAGCATGCGTGCAGGTCATGGCAATAATCTTGGCCTCTTTCACCAGCAGGTATTTAGATCTGTCCAGACCACTGCGCAGCAGTTCAAAGGCCCTGAACTCCTGTGGGAAGAGCACAGCAAGAGGCCATTGTAATTACACATCTGCAAATAATCTCAAAGAGTAGGTGCCAGAGGATGCTTGTAATTAAAAGAAAGCAATCTAATGGATAAACAATGTTAAGGTTTAAAAGGAGGATTATCTCAAGGGGCTCCAGACCCAAAAACAGTATAAAAAGCCAAAGGCTCATAAAAGAAAAACATTCAATGAGCCAAAAGCTTTTTTTCCAACCTATTCTTGCACAACAAATGTGTTATTTGTTGCATTGAAAACCTTATATCTTCAGATCTACAGTCTCAGAAACATCATTCAGTTTAAACTCCACAGCATGACAAGACCATGACGTGCAAAAATCAGATAAAATCACAGCATTTAATTTTGTTTGAGACAATGGAACAATCCACATATTCATGTGCCTTGAGCTAAAAGGGTTCTTCAGGAGCACTTCTGGCAATAAATGAAATAGTGACCAGTTTGCTTTGCCTGTCACCATGATTCACAGTCTGCCTTTTGAACGGATCTGTTCTTGCTGGGAAATCTGTAAATAGTAATATGTGTTTTAAACAAAAGTCACAAAACATTTACTTTATTTACTTCATAATGTCACACAAAGCCACACACACACAGTTGTACTTTTGCTCAAAATACTGATGTGGATTGTTGCTGAAATGTGTTTTCGTACATGCCATGTTTTCCACTCTAACAAAACCAGTAGTTCAGCAGATGATCTGCAAGGGTCACTTCCAGAAACTCCGCAGCATCTTTTTCAGGCTTTACGCTCTGCGGCTTTGAAAATCCTCCATCCTTCATTCAGTTAGACATGATCAAGTGATGCTGGACTATCCAAGCAGACCCTCAATCAGTTCACACAGAAACCAACTCGCAACACGAGGATCAATCTGAGAATCACTGCTAGAACCTATTAGCTGTGTAGTAAGACAATATATATACTAGGGCTGCACGATATTAGGAAAACACGCGATATGCGATAATGTTATTGCTAACATTGAGTGTTGCTATGGCGATATCACATGCGATAAGTGAGTAAAAACTTAGCCTTTATAGTGTTCATGTTTTTCTGCTTTGGATTTGCTGGTGATAAAGACTCCAGACACTGACTAGTCTCTGCAGGAAAAAAAAAAAAAGCAATATTTTTATTCCAACACGTTTTTTTTTTTTTTAAAGAATTTTCTTAAACAGAGCATTTAATGCCTCCCATAAAACGTTTGAACTATTGAACATTGTTGAAAAAATTCTGATTTTTTATTTTATGAAAGTAAACATAATTTAAATTATTTAAGTTCTTAGCCAGAAGATGAAGAAACTGCCCAGTGATTTTTTTTTTGCCATTTATTGCAGTTCCGTCAGTCTTTTGCGATTTGTATATTTTTTCACAATATGTATATTGTGCATGATATCGCGATGACAGTACATTTGCGATATATTGTGCAGCCCTAATACATATTAGGGACCACAGAGGGACCAAAAAGTGCAAGTAAATCATAAACCTGGGTCATAGTGTGGTGTCATAGTGCCTCATATTGCGTAAGACTTGCTGCCTCACACATAAATAAAAATATAAGCAAGAGTGTGTTTACTGGTTAATACGCTGCTGTTTGTTTAAAATAAATGAAAACAAACCAAGCCTCATTCTTTAGAACGTTTTGTTGCCTAACTTTGCTGTATCGTGAACCGATACGCACCGAAACATGACATCTGTGTACCGTTACAGCCTTAATTATAATATTTCTATTTTATAGGAAAAACAAATTTGAGCTGAAATAATATTTAAAAATGAAAGAAAATAAATAAATATATAAAAAACAATAAAGCTGGGAGCTTTCACCACTGGCAATGTTAAAAGTGACTATTACACAAAAAATCTAATTTTTCTGGCTCCTGAATGAGCTTTGATCCGATTTGTGTCTGCTCAGCTGTAGACTGGACTGCAGCAGAGGGCAGATTTCCCTACAGTGGATGAGGCAGGGAGGGGTAGATGCCCACAGTCTGGTTGAAGCATGAAGCATCATGTAAAAGGGGTTGGGGGTAAGGGGTGAACCAGTGGGCTATATCTGGAAGCGTTGATGGTTAGGGCTAAGGGACCTCTCAGGCCACCGTGTCATCAATATTTAATGCGTTACTATTTTAACATAAATATTAAATCGATCGAAGCATGCAATATTGATGAGGATATTTTTAAACCTTGCCTCATCCCCTTGGGTGAAGAGTAGCTGACCTGCTTCTTGTGCCGAGGTTGGAATGCAGGAAACAAAACCCGACGCCTGCTGCTGAAAATACAAGGGACCTGCGTCTGTTAAAGAAATGTCGGCCAACGACTTATCAGAGAGAGAAAAATGATGCAACCGGCTGAATGAGCTCCTTTACATTCTGCCTTGAAGGCAAAGCCTATCTAGAAGAAAAGATAAGAGTCGAACGAAGATATGCGGCAAGGCTCCGACATGAGAACCGAATCATCAGGAAATCAAGCCAAACACACATGCAGAGATGGGCCAAACCAATAACTCCGATATTGCTTTTTTTTTTTGGAGGCCACAGCTCCCATAAATTGATAATATTATTGTCATCTCTATACAAAAGGAGGCCTTGAGTGTTGAGGGGGTGAGGGAAATGGGGAGAGAAGGCTAGGCTGGAACCACACTGGCACCTGAATAAGAGAACACCCAATCAAACGACATTTTGTTGCTTTTCCACATAAAATACTGTGATACTCACTGTGCATCATTAAAAAGACTTCAAGATAAGACATACTCCATTTTTGCTATACTGTTCAGCCCTAATGAAACTCTTAGTAAATGAAACTCATGGTAGAGCTTATTAACTATTGGCTTGGAGGGAGAGATGAATCTTTTTTATGCAATTTGTCACATCATTTGAAGAAAAAGGAAAAAAAAAATCAAGGATTCCCTGCCTATTCATCCAAATCAAGAGCACGGTAGGCTCCAAAATAGGGTCCATTCTTCTTCACAACACTTCTGCTGTTCAGAAACAATAAAAAAAGAGAGGCTACAGAAGTGCTAACCTGTGGTTAACAAGTCTCCGCATTACTGATAGGCTGCATGTGACTGACTGAGAAAGACTGAAGTAAAAGAAGGTTGGAACTGTAGAAGGCTGTCTCTGCGTCAAGGCTCCGATACGAGAACCGAATCATTAGCCAAACACAAACCCAGAGATATTGGCCCAAACTGTGATATTGCTTTTTTGAGCCCAGAGCTCCTATAAATTGATAATGCCATTGTCATCTCTGTATGAAAAGAGGCCTTGGGCACTGAGGGGGTGAGGGAAATGTGGAGAGAAGGCTGGGTTGGAACCGCACTGGCACTAGGAGGAGAAGAGATGGGGGGGAAAACGTCATGAACGACATGTCACTCATCATCACTGACAGAATGACAGACATGTTGGTGTGGGAGATGAAAAAATTAGAGTGATTAGGGGGTGGGGCAAAATCAGAAAAACACGAAGAGAAAACCCCCTGCTTTGTTGACGTCTACGCAAGCGGACATTTCAAACACAGCCTGCAGCAGGAAAAAGTTCGGGTATAATTATATATTTACGTCTGCAAACATTTCATAGAACTTTGCTCTGTCAGGACTTGTCAGCACTTACTCAAGCAAAGAATACGAAACTTAACTCTAATTGGTATACCTTCAGTAAGACCGCATAGTACCACCACAAAGTTATACAACTTTCTGGAAGTTTCCTCAATGAGCAGGTGAACTGGTATATAAACGCTTGGTAAGATGTAATGATGTGATGCACAGCACCTCCGAAATCTACAGTAATACATACAGTATACATTCCTAGAGCACCCACGTATAATGAAAAAAACGTATTGTGTTTAGTTTTAAAAATGAATTGCCTGAAAATGCCTATTTTTAAAGTGAAATCCTTAATTATGTCCCCAAACATGCTCTAAGAAAACTTTAATTTCATTTTAAAATCAGTTTAATGCATTACCCTTAAAGAAAATAACCCGTACTCAGCTCTTTTTTTTATTTAAATTAAATGAAAGCTACGCAGTTCTTCAGTTTTCTTTGTCTGGGAGAAAGTATAGGGATCACATGATCACTAAATCCCATCTTATTTAATGGGGAAAAGTATAAAAACTCTGCTGTAATAAACATTCTCCTCTCACAATGGATGGTAAAACACTACTAGAAGTTCATCAAAATGATGCTTTAAAGAACAATATTTTATATTGTCAGCACTTCTTCAAAACGAAGCTGTTCAGTTCAATAACTGCACCTACAGAAGATAAACCCTGAGATACTGAACATTTTTCTGGAGCTGTATGTGTATTTTCTGCAGCACTGAATCAAGCATTGAGAACTGGATCATCTTCACTGACATTATGATGTAAATTCTGGTACTGTGACATTTCCAGATGTGCGTAGGAGCTGATCAGGGTCTACCAGCTCACACACACTTACTTCCAGCTGGGTGAAGATCTTGCGGATGTGGCGGAAACAGCCCTCTGCCGTGTCCATGTCCTCCTCGTAGCTCTGGCCCTTAAACACAGGCTGCGGCGCGTTAGAAAAGTACTTGTGGAACGGGAAGTAAGCAGCAACGTCCTGCGGGTTCACCTCCCGACCCGACTTGGGCCTGACCTTACTCATAAACTCCTCCCACCGCGAGATCACCTACAGAGAGAGAGAGAGTGCGAGAGAGAGGGGGACCAAGAGAGAGAGACAGAGAGAGAGAGAGAGAGAGAGAGACAGACAGACAGAGATGAGGATAAAGTGAAGGAGGGGGTGAGAGTGCAAAGGAGTGAGACAGAGAAGAGATATTGCGTGAGAAAGACAGAGGAGATAGAAAGATAGAGATACATAGCGTGAGAGAGAGGGCACAAAGGAGAGATAGTGAGAATGTGAAGGAAAGATACAGAGAGAGAAGGGTGGGCAGGGGAGAGAGACAGAGACAGAAGGAGAGAGAGGAGAGAGAAGAGACAGCACAGAGAGAGTGTAAAGGAGAAAGAAAGCGAAGAAAGGCAGAGCGAAGGAGAGTAAGCACAAAGGAGAGATCGAGAGAGAGAGAGACAGAGAGAGAGAGAGACAGACAGAGAGAGAGAGACAGAGAGAGAGAAAGAGAGAGACAGAAAGAAAAAGAGAGAGAATAATGAATTGGTGCCTCTCTGCCTGAGGCTCTCTCAATATACTTCTCATCAACTGCTAAACTACCAAACATCACCCAGAGACCCCTCACCCCCACAGCGAGGACACACAGCTTAATTCTTGCAGCACATCTATTACTGGAACACATCCCACATACACCCCACCCTACCCCACTCACCAGGCCAGGGCCGGCCGCATAGAGCTGATCTAGGCCCTGAGAGGAGAGTTACAGATGCTGTAATAAACTGGGGGGGCGGCAGACACTAAAGAAATAAATAAAACAAACCCCTGTCTAAAGGACGAGTGCGGTGACTTAGGTGTCTGAAACCTGAGCTGGCAGAGCTGCCGGGCTCCGTGAAGAATGACGGCGCTGCGCCTGACAGAGCGTGCCCGCTACACTCATCTTCTCAGCACGGTTCCCCCTGTTCTCCACTCATCCTTAAGACGCCCCGCACTGACAAAACTCCCCTCCAAATCCTCCCATTCTTCCCTTCCGCGGGGCCCGGCCTCCATCCTGCCTCGGAGAATGACAGCTTGCTGTCTTTGTTTAAGCTCTGCGAGGAGTCGCTCTATTTTGAGCAAATGCTGCTGATGCAATCTAGAAAAAAGGGGTTTGTGTCTGATCTGGCGTTTTCCCTCGTGTGTGTGTGTGTGTGTGTGTGTGTGTGTGTGTATACAGTAATAATGCAGCCCGAGTAAACAGGAGGTGTAAGACGTTTGGGAATCTGAGGCGTAAAAGAAAGAGAGAATCGAACCTGGTAGAGGTAGAAATGTCCAGCCGTTTCACAGGTGTAGGACACGTCTCCTGGGACGTCCAGACTCTCCTGCAGGCGAGCCACCTCCCTCAGCAGCTCCAGCCTCCGGGCCAGCACGTAGTTCACCCTCCCGTACCTGAGATACGACGAGACATGGCAGTTAGGGATGGAAAACATGTCAGCAGAGAATAAAACAGGCTTGCTCAAACTATCACGGCCTCAAGGAAGAAAACAATACTGACTATAAATATACAATATATACCAGACTGGCCTTTTGTACCATACAGGTAACAGAAATGCAATGTAAAACCATTTCAGGAGCTTAAAAACTAAAGGAAATGAAAGCATTTTTCCAGAGAAATCACTTAATGACTGGTGTTTAAATAATGAACGACATTTGTGAAATTACTCTGTATCAATCACGTCCAATTTCATCCAATTTCTTCAAATCTGACCCTGAAGAAAGCTGATCTCCAATTATAATGGAGGAGCATGTTGTTACAGGTATAGGCGTGTAATACAAATGTGAAAACGGAGCATGTTTTGGCCAGGAGTGTACATTATGCGTCCAGTTAAAAATGTGCACTCCTCGGCGATCACAGCCTTAATTTGCTGGTTGTTGATCCAGAAGAGTCCCATGAGTGGTGAACAGCTTAATGGGGTCAATTAAAAGCCAATTAAAAGTTGTATCTGAGGCCTAAAACTGCAAACTCTACCAGAGCAGAATAGAGACAGGCTTCAACTTGTACTTCTTCAGATGGTCCAAAAGATGGCAAACTGAGGAAAACTGGGAACATTTAAAAAAAATATATCACTAATAGTTTACTACAATAAAAATGCTGACTGCCATAACGAGAGAGAGAAAGAGGGGGGGGCAGAGAGAGACAGAGAGAGAAAGAAAGAGGGGGGGCAGAGAGAGACAGACAGAGAGAGAAAAAGAGAGAGAGACAGAAGCAGAGAGAGAGAGGGACAGAGACAGAGAAAGAGTGAGAAGGACAGAGACGGAGAGAAACAGAGAGAGATACACACACAAAAGATACACAAACACACTACCAGTCAAAAGTTTGGACACACCTTCTCATGCATCAATTTCCTCTGTGTTTATTATGGGCTGCATTTTAGATTAATACTGAAAACATCACCTGTTGCTCTGATGCAGCTTTGCACACTCGACATTTTCTCCTTCAGATTCATGAGGAATCGACTGGAATGGTGTTTAATTAACAGGAGTTTCTTCGTTAAGAGTTCATTAGTGGAGCTTCTCTCCTTCTTACTGTATTTGGGATCATGTGTTTGTGAGGGTCGGGTTGGTCCACAGTTAGTGATCCTGCTCCACTACGGTTCTACTGCACATTATGGCAAGAACCACTGAACTCAACAGTCCATCATTCCCTTATTACAGAACAGAGTCTGGGTTCTTTATCTCTGTTTCTGTTTACTGCAGAATTCCATCATTATTCACTTCGTTTTCAATATTAATCTACAGAGTGGAAAATAATAAAAACAAAGAAACACACAGAATGAGAAAGTGTGTCTAAACTTTTGACTGGTAGTGTACACACATACACGTGATGTGTGTATATCAGTAATGTAGAGGGTCTCAGAAGAATCTAATAAAGGTCAGAAAGTCTGTTAAACTTGTGCGTTCATAACACTGAGCCTCGGGGCGGCAGAGAGCACAGCTGAGCTCACGCGTGTTTCCATGTGCGGTCACGCCAGGCTTCCGGCCCATGCAGGCCCGGGGAGAGCCTGACGGCAGCGTTAATCAGCAGCTACTCAGCAACGCCAGGGACCGGCAGAGCTCTGCAGTACGACAAAAGTGAAGCCAAATGTGTGATCGCACAGCCTGTGGATGCACTGGCTGCCTTATTAATCATTCAGCACCCCCAACACAGCTCGGGGCAGGACGAGCATCAGCCTGGGCTCACATCGAATGTCAGCAAACAAACAGCAATTAAACGTCAAAACTGCTTAAAAGTAGTTCGACTGCAAACCTGAAATGCTTCAGCGGTTAACTAATACAGATACCTGACTGAGTAAAGGAGATTTGAAAAGCTGGATGAGTGACTCCACACCCTCCCCAACACAATCAGGTGATTAGTGGGGGGCTTCAAAATAAGCTGTATCACACAAGAGCAGGGGACTAGACTCATGCACTCACAGATATTAACCCTACAGCAGAAAATCTTTATTTATTTATGTTTTTAAACAGTTCTACTCATTGCTGAGTGAGTTTATTAGCTTGTGTGCCTGCGTTCCACACTGAAATTAGACTTTGTGTTGTGACTTCGTTCTGGCTGCACCGCCTGTGGGGACTCAAACCCACAACCTTCTGTTTGCCAGGGCAGCTCCCAAACCACTAGGCTATTCAGCATAGAACTGAATCTGTTAACCATTTATTTTAAATTACTGCAAGAGACAATTCAGTAGTCACAGGATCTTGGTAGGGATGTGCCCCCCCCCCATTCTACATCCTTGGTTTAAAAAAACCCAAACAAACAAAAAACAAACACTGGCCTGACGGTACGCTTTAATAAAAAGTAGTCAGGCGGCGCAGAGCATGCTAAACTCCTAAGTGCGTGATTTACAAAACATTTTTCCACTAAAAGTGGAGCTCCTGCAATTAAGAGCGCTGAACTTTACGGTGGTTTCGGTTCCTTTTAATAACCAATTAAAACCCAGCTTTATGGAGCGAAGGGCGAATGTTTTGATGGTGTCATAAACTCCCCTCACTGCACTTACTGAGGGCTTTTCATTTTTCATCTTCTACGGCGTTAATTAAATTCTGGCCCCCCTTCCCTCTCGCCACTGGGCCGGAAACCCAGCAGAATTTGAATATTGTTAGCTCTTGTTCTCGGCGCCTGCCTGAGACTCCCGCTATCTGCATAATGCAATCATGCCCCTCTGGAGCACATGCAGTCACACACATTCACCCCCACTGATCCTGCGCCATCAGACCCCACCGCTCCATTAAGGGTCCGCGCGGCTCAACGAGGGTCCACACACTGTCCTGCACGAGTGAGGCTCAGATCAGTGGGGAGGGCGTCCTCCCACACAATGGACAATTTGATGTTTTTATTCAAATGGAAACACCCACTGGCTACAACAGAAACTAGCCTGCCTTAGCCTAGAGCAGGGGTCACCAACACGGTGCCCACAAGGACCACATTAGCAGCCTGCGGACCGAATCAAAAAATAGCACAAACCAGCGAACAGCGTCTAACATTTCGTTTTACCCTATCGCTATTCTACTTATAAATCACATTTGCATTTATATAGATTTTGAACTTAATATATCCAAAGAAAAGCATTTAAAACGTGTTTATTATACATGAAGTTTAGATACGTTTAGGTAAACTGTTCTCAAACTGGTAGCCCTTCGTTTGTCTCGGTACCCGTGAAGTAGCTCTCAGTTTCAAAAAGGTTGGTGACCCCTGGCCTAAAGGGTCAGGCTGAACAGAAAAATAAGCTGGGGTCAAGAACCAGGCTTGAGTCAGCTGACAAATGCATTGTGAATCCCTGACAGAGCCCAGCTGAATAAGAGAAATATCAGAAACCAAAACAGTATTTAATGCACAAAAATAACCATATTTGTCTCCTTGTAGCCTGCTTTTTTTTAAAAGAAATGTAGTCCATGTCCTTAATCAGCCTTTATATGTACTCATATTTGATCTGCTGCACCATTTACACACTCCACTCTCAGCCTCACCTGCTGAAATCCTTCTCAGTCTCCAGCTCTTCCTCTCCGTGCCCCAATCGCAGCAGGTGCCGCTCATCGATGTCGAGGGCCATAATCTTCTCAAACAGTTGGTTCAGTGCCTGGAATGCAAGAACACACACAGACACAAGCTGGGTTTAGATTCAGTAACACAAGGTTTCTCCGACTGGGGGCAAGATCCAGCAAAACAGAAGGTGTAATTTTCCCAACAAGAATCACAGACATCGTGTAAATAACACACATCTTCGCAGCACGAGGGCCCTCCATTGAGGACAGCCTGCAATCTGCGAACTTGAGGTATGAACATTTTAGAGCCGGAGAGTTTGATGGCTATTGTGGCCCAGATTTGAGAATTCCCCCAGCAACACGGGCTTAGCCGAGCATTTCGGGGCACGGACTGATCGCATTTCTACGAATGGCATTTCAAATCCAATCATGGGGTGATTATGTGAGCGAGAGTTCAGAACGGGGGTGGGCGGGGGGGAGTGTGCAGTTGTAAGAGGAGGCTAAGCCGCCGGGGCAGTGGGAGGCTCTACCACTGTTGGGGTGATGGCTGCGGCCTAGTGGGTAGGATACTTGCCTCTGGACCAAGAGGCCATGGGTTCGAATCCTACCTTCAGTATACCACCACTGGGTTCCTGAGCAAGACCCTTAACCCCAGGGAGTTGCTCCAGGGAGAGACTGCCCCCTGTAGGTAGGGAATGGAAGTGCCGTGAATGTAAATGTACCTGATTGGAGTGGGTCACGATGAGAGTCCTCTGCTCCGGGAAGTTGTGGTACAGGTTGGAGATGATCTGCACGGCTACGTCCGTTTTGCCTGTACCTGGGGGGCCCACGACCTAGAGACAGGGTCGCAACGGCAGAAGAAAAGAAAGAATGGTTAGATAACTAACAGAAAAAAAAAAGATGCTGCTCGACAGGACACAGTGCTTCTGACAAGCAAGAGCTCGGCCTGTCAGAGACGCTTGACCGCTCCTAAAATTACTGTTTGCTCAGAGAGGCGCTTGTTCTTTTCTTCTCCTGCTCTCCTCTGGATGGATGGCCTCTCTCGGAAAGCTGCAATACTGGGCACGCAAGGTCACAGAGGCTGAAACAGACTCAAGGGCGAAATGCTGAAAAAATAGTGGGACTGAATAAGTCTAGACAGGTCTATAGTGGAAGGGTCATATAATAGAAGGGTCTTTTGTGAACACCAGGTGTTTCCCACAAATATTATCTGAACATCAAGAGTGCAGCAATCAGCCGATAATGATGCTTGCAAGGCTGATATGACTGTGCTGGGACTGATAAGGTGGAACGGCTGTCTGACTGGTGCAGAGACAACAACTTATCTCTTAACGTCGACAAGACAAAGATAATTGTGGACTTCAGGAGGACACACCCTGCCCACCTCCCACTCAGCATCAACGGATCAGCTGTGGAGATCGTAAGGAGTACCAGGTTCCTTGGTGTGCACATAACTGAGGAACTTACATGGACAGAGAACACCACCTCCATAACCAA